>CAEGAF010023130.1:0-11782 GCA_903067075.1 Micropoecilia bifurca
ACACACACACACACACACACACACACACACACACACACACACACACACACACACACACACACACACACACAGTAACACACACAGACACGGTCAGCATGTTAAAGCTGATTAAAGCCTCTGACCCACATTCAGTCAGAAACTCACCCTGCCTGTAGATGGGAGGCTTCTTATAGATGTTGGAGCCGTTTTCTATAAAAACAACAAAATTTTATCAAAAACGACTAAAATTTGAATGATTAATGTTATTTAACAAAAATAAAACAGCAAAACATGTTTTTTATTATTTATATTTAATCCAGTTTCAGATTTTTTATATTTTTTGTGCATCAGAACCTGGAGGTTTTTAAAGTTTCAGGTGAAAGAAACTTGTCATGTTTTCACTGAGTCACTCATCCATTCATAAACCTCAGAACCTCAAGCTAAACACTTTATAAACAAGTTTAGCTTCAAGGATAAATATTTAACTAAAGTGTTAGGCTGCTAACTAAGTAGATAGCTTGTTAGCTAAATATTTAGCTAACTACTTAACTTGTTAGCTAAATATTTAGCTAACTACTTAGCTTGTTAGCTAAATATTTAGCTAGGTAACTAAGTAGTTAGCTTGTTAGCTAAATATTTGCTCACTAAGTATTTGGCTTGCTAACTAGGTGTTTAGCTTAGTATTAAATATGTAATTTGAATGTATAACTGAATGAATAACTTGGTGAAAATACGACTTTGAGAAGCGAACCTTGGTTTTTCAGACTAAACATTGTAAATTATTGCAGATATTGTAGTTTGTTTTCCCGGAGTGGATCTTGGTTACCAGGTCGGTGGAAATGCTGCATGGCGCCCTTGCTGGCCGCCGGGTGCGTGTTGGCGGGGATGGGTGTGTTCAGCGCCGGCGGAGTGTGTGAGCTCTGGGTTCTGCTGCTCTGGATGGTGGAACCGGGTGAAGAACCGCCAGGCGACCGGTTCTCCAGCCAGTCCCTGGACTCCTTGGACGAGTTCTGGGAGGAAAAGGACAGGAAGTGAATTCCTGCCATTTAAACCCGTCTGGATAAAAACCAACTCGGGGCCTGAGGGCCAAACCCAGAGGCTTTTCTGTGGTCCTAAGAGGCGACTCATCAGAACCACAGAAAGGTCCAAACAAATCCCTGAACTGCTCAGTCTCTGCTGCTGTTCGAGGCAACGGCCCGTAGCAACCAGGTGCAGCCTGTACCAAGGTGCAGCCCATAGCAACCAGGTGCAGCCCGTAGCAACCAGGTGCAGCCCATAGCAACCAGGTGCAGCCCATAGCAACAAAGTGCAGCCCATAGCAACCTTGGTGCAGCCTGTAGCATCAAGGTGCAGCCCATAGCAACAAGGTGTAGCCCATAGCAACAAGGTGCAGCCCGTAGCAACCAGGTGGATCCCATAGCAACCAGATGCAACCCATAGCAACCAGGTGCAGCCGTAAGCAACCAGGTGCAGCCTGTAGCATCCAGATGCAGCCTGTAGCATCCAGGTACAGCCCATAGCAACAAGGTGCAGCCCATAGCAACCAGGTGCAGCCCATAGCAACCAGGTGCAACCCATAGCAACCAGGTGCAGCCCATAGCAACAAGGTGCAGCTCGTAGCAACCAGATGCAGCCTGTTGCAAGGTGCAGCCTGTAGCATCCAGGTGCAGCCCATAGCAACCAGGTGCAGCCCATAGCAACCAGGTGCAGCCCATAGCATCAAGGTGCAACCCATAGCAACAAGGTGCAGCCCGTAGCAACCAGGTGCAGCCTGTAGCAACCAGGTGCAGCCCATAGCAACCAGGTGCAGCCCATAGCAACAAGGTGCAGCCCGTAGCAACCAGGTGCAGCCTGTAGCATCAAGGTGCAGCCCATAGCAACAAGGTGCAGCCCGTAGCAACCAGGTGCAGCCCATAGCAACAAGGTGCAGCCCGTAGCAACCAGGTGCAGCCTGTAGCATCAAGGTGCAGCCCATAGCAACCAGGTGCAGCCTGTAGCAACCAGGTGCAGCCTATAGCATCCAGGTGCAGCCCATAGCAACCAGGTGCAGCCCATAGCAACCAGGTGCAGCCCGTAGCAACCAGGTGCAGCCTGTAGCAACCAGGTGCGGCCCGTAGCAACCAGGTGCGGCCCGTAGCAACCAGGTGCAGCCCGTAGCAACAAGGTGCAGCCCATAGCAACAAGGTGCAGCCTGTAGCATCAAGGTGCAGCCCATAGCAACAAGGTGCAGCCCGTAGCAACCAGGTGCAGCCTGTAGCATCAAGGTGCAGCCCATAGCAACCAGGTGCAGCCTGTAGCAACCAGGTGCAGCCTATAGCATCCAGGTGCAGCCCATAGCAACCAGGTGCAGCCCATAGCAACCAGGTGCAGCCCGTAGCAAACAGGTGCAGCCTGTAGCAACCAGGTGCAGCCTGTAGCAACCAGGTGCAGCCCGTAGCAACAAGGTGCAGCCCGTAGCAACCAGGTGCAGCCCGTAGCAACCAGGTGCAGGCTCCTGTCAGGTCGGCGGCAGCGGGCCGCATCGCACCGCCGCCTCCAGAACAGCTGAGAGGAAACATGCAGCCTGATGATGATGCATCAGGGCCTCGTCTCCATGGAGACGCATCGGCCTGAGCGATGAAGAGTGTGATGAAGAGGAGGTGTTTACCTCTGGGGAGGCAGGAGGAGAGACGGAGCGCGGAGACAAAGACGTCTGGAAGAGAAAACAGCAGAGAAACAGACTCAACATTTCACCTGCAACAGAGTTTTAGTTAGTAATAAAAGTAATGAAATAATTGAGCTTATTATTTATTTAGGTAAAGAAAGCTGAACACTTTCAAAAGTATCGTTTTGTATTAAAACATCAGAAAATGAAAATAAAAAATTCTCCAGGTAAAAGGAGTCCTGACGCCTGAGAAGACAAACCCAGGGGCAAAATGTCCCGTCAATACGCCGCCATTTTGGATTCTGCTGCTTCAACAGGAAATTATGCAACAACCATCCAAACACTAACTAACTAACTAACTAACTAACTAACTAACTAACTAACTAACTAACTAACCAGCCACTGGTTTCTATCTTCTCCCAGTTAAACCAGTTGGGCTCCATCAGTTCAAGTTTAACGGCAAAAGAAGAAAAACAGGAAAAATGATCGAATGTAAACCGATTGGTGGAACTGATAAAGGTCAGTGAAGGTCATCAGAGGTCAGTGAAGGTCATCAGAGGTCAGTAGAGGTCAGTGAAAGTCATCAGAGGACAGTAGAGGTCAGTGAAGGTCATCAGAGGTCAGTGAAGGTCATCAGACTTCAGTAGAGGTCATTAGAGGTCATCAGAGGTCAGTAGAGGTCATTAGAGGTCATCAGAGGTCAGTAGAGGTCATTAGAGGTCAGTGAAGGTCATCAGAGGTCAGTGAAGGTCACCAGATGTCAGTGAAGGTCATCAGAGGTCAGTGAAGGTCATCAGATGTCAGTGAAGGTCATCAGAGGTCAGTGAAGGTCATCAGACTTCAGTAGAGGTCATTAGAGGTCATCAGAGGTCAGTAGAGGTCATTAGAGGTCATCAGAGGTCAGTAGAGGTCATTAGAGGTCAGTGAAGGTCATCAGAGGTCAGTGAAGGTCACCAGATGTCAGTGAAGGTCATCAGAGGTCAGTGAAGGTCATCAGATGTCAGTGAAGGTCATCAGAGGTCAGTGAAGGTCATCAGAGGTCAGTAGAGGTCAGTGAAGGTCATCAGAGGTCAGTAGAAGTCCTCATAGGTCATTAGAGGTCAGTGAAGGTCATCAGAGTTCAGTAGAGGTCATTAGAGGTCAGTGAAAGTCATCATAGGTGAGTGAAGGTCATCAGACTTCAGTGAATGTCATCAGAGGACAGTAGAGGTCAGTGAATGTCATCAGAGGTCAGTAGAGGTCAGTGAAGGTCATCAGAGGTCAGTAGAAGTCCTAATAGGTCATTAGAGGTCAGTGAAGGTCATCAGAGTTCAGTAGAGGTCAGTGAAAGTCATCATAGGTCAGTGAAGGTCATCAGACTTCAGTGAATGTCATCAGAGGACAGTAGAGGTCAGTGAAGGTCATCAGAGGTCATTAGAGGTCATCAGAGGTCAGTAGAGGTCATCATTGGTCAGTACAGGTCATAGAGGTCGTGACCTCCAGGGGGCTGTAGCTGTAGTGCGGTTGGTAGATCATCAGGTCGGGTCTCTCGATGTCCAGGATGGCTTTGTCTCTGGGCAGCGCCGCCAGGTCCTTGTAGCCGATGACGCCGTCCTCCACCCGGGCCTGCGGACACACGGGGGTCAGAGGTCAGGGCCGCCCGAGGTCAGGGCCGCCTGAAGGACGTTCCTCACGATGGCGTCTCACCACGATGGCGGCGGCGGGCGACCCGGGAACGCCGGCTCCTCTGAGCGACAAGACGCTGCCGGGAGACGTCGGCGCCGCCTGCTGCTGCAGGGACAGGGAGGGGTCAGAGGTCGGCTCAGGGTCAAAGGTCCTCCCACTCAGACACTCACCTTGGGCATCATCATCATGCCTGCTGATTGGTCAGTTCCTGAGGAGACACAGGCAGACAGCCAATCAGAACCACTGGGAGGAACCAGACTGGGAGGTTCTGGTTTAAACTGGGAGGTTCTGGTTCTGGAGGTTCTGGTTTAAACTGGGAGGTTCTGGTTCTGGAGGTTCTAGTTTAAACTGGGAGGTTCTGGTTCTGGAGGTTCTGATTTAAACTGGGAGGAACCGAACCAGACTGGAGGTTCTGGAGGTTCTGGTCTAAACTGGGAGGAACCGAACCAAACTGGGAGTTCTGGAGGTTCTGGAGGTTTTGGAGGTTCTGGTTTAAACTGGGAGNGGTTCTGGAGGTTCTGGTTTAAACTGGGAGGTTCTGGTTCTGGAGGTTCTGGTTTAAACTGGGAGGTTCTGGTTCTGCAGGTTCTGGTTCAAACTGGGAGGAACCAGACTGGAGGTTCTGGAGGTTCTGGTCTAAACTCGGAGGAACCGAACCAAACTGAGAGTTCTGGAGGGTCTGGAGGTTTTGGAGGTTCTGGTTTAAACTGGGAGGTTCTGGTTCTGGAGGTTCTGGTTTAAACTGGGAGGTTCTGGTTCTGGAGGTTCTGGTTTAAACTGGGAGGTTCTGGTTCTGGAGGTTCTGTCGGGTTCACAGCGTCGTAAACCTCTGGATTTTGTCTGGTCAGATGGTGTGTTTGGACTGGAGCAGAACTCCCAGCATGCCCGGCGGCGCCTCTTTGTGCGGCGGGTCCGACGGACACAATGGGCCGGTTCCAGAAGGCCCGGCGGGACGCGGCTTTCAGAACCGCCGGCTGTGTTTACCTCGCAGAGAAAAGGCGGATCATCTCTGCATCAGGAGCTTCTCTGTTCTGCTTTCTGGGCTCGTCGGGCCGGTCAGCACCTGGACACAGCAGCAGAACCGGACTCAGAAACAAACCGGTTCTGTTGGTACCTTTAAAATAAACGGGTCGGTAAGCCGACATGATCAACGTAAAAACCTAAAACCTGCTGAATCAACACAAACCTGTAGGACAGAAAACGGCTGCAGTTTAACCTGGAGCTGAAGGACAATCAGGTCCAGCAGGCGGCGCTGCAGAGCCAACAGTCAACCACATCTGAGCCACATAGATCTATAGAAAACCATCTAGAAATGAAACTCTGCTGCAGCTGACATGATTTTAATCTCCATTAAACTCGACCTTTCTTCACGTTTTGGCTCAAAATAACAGTTTGATACGTTTTGGGTTCAGTTCATTCAAGACAAAGAAAGACTCAGATTTTAAAACTTCTGAAAATATTTAAAATGGCCTGAAAAGAAACGTAGATATTTTTCAGTTTAAAATGAAACACCTGATACACAACATTTGATCTGATTTGTTTTTTGGTTTCAGATCAAACTGCGGTTCTGATCCGAACGTTTGGCTTCAAATATTTTCAACTGGTTTAAATTCGTTCCTGGACTGTAGACCATCGATCAGAATCTGCTCTCTGAATAATTGATGCCTTAATGGTTTGCTGACTGGGAGCTCTGGGAGTTCTGGTCACTTTCTGCAGATGAAACCTTCATTCATGAAACCAAAGTCATTTTTCAGAATCAGGACCAAATTTCTCTGCTAATAAAACCTCAAACACGCTGATCAGACACGACATTTTGTTTTTGAGATTTTATGGCACCAGTGATTCTTCTTCTGTTGTAGATTTTAAATCTCAAAACTTAAAGACAGATGTGAAACTTTATTCAACTCAAAGTTTACAAAACAGCCAAGAAAATCAGCGGAAAATTAGCTTAGGTGAAGCCAAGTGTGCTAAAGTGAAAAATTAAAAAATTATTATTTGCATATTAGTTGTCAATATAAACAATCTGACTGTTTATAGTGGCGGGACGATGGAGACGTGGAGGAAACCCACACTGAGAAGCTTTCTGCCTCAAGGTGGCTGCTAATGGCTAACCGCTAACTGCTAACTACTAACTGCTAACAGATAACTGCTCACCACTAACCACTAACATCTGACTGCTAACCGCTAACCACTAACATCTGACTGCTATCTGCTAGCCACCAACAGCTAACTGCTAATCGCTAACCACTAACATCTGACTGCTAACCGCTAACCACTAACATCTGACTGCTATCTGCTAGCCACCAACTGCTAACTGCTAATTGCTAACCACTAACATCTGACTGCTAACCGCTAACCACTAACATCTGACTGCTATCTGCTAGCCACCAACAGCTAACTGCTCACCGCTAACCACTAGCACCTGACTGCTATCTGCTAGCCACCAACAGCTAACTGCTCACCGCTAACCACTAACATCTGACTACTATCTGCTAGCCACCAACAGCTAACTGATAACCGCTGTGCCAAATTACGCTTCTTTCTACATTATTAGTCACATGTTTGTTTTCCTTCTAGAAATTCTCTACAGATACTAAAACAAATTATTCCTATCATTCTAAACCTGTGGATCTCCTGACCTTTGACCCTGATCCACCTGAAACTGAAGCAGAATCAGAATTAGGAAAATATTATTTTCAGCTCAGAAATGATCATCAATCAACAGCCGATTAATTTCTTCTGAAGAGAATGAACAGCAGCAGTCAGCGAGTCTGGAGCAGAGGTCACCCAGAGATAACCTGGAGGTCACCAGAGGTCACCCAGAGGTCACCAGAGGTCACCCAGAGGTCACATTTACTGTCTGAAACTTTATAAATGAACTCACAGCTCATTCTGCTCTGACTCACTAACAGCTGCTTCCCCCCTCTGACCTCGGCCTGCAGACAGGAAGTGATGCGTTCAGAGGAGGAAGAGGCGCCGCTCCGTCTGCGGGGAGCGACCCGCTCCAGTCTGATCGGATCGGTTCTGATCCGTGAATGCAGATCTGTGCTGCTGTTCTCTGCGCGTCTATTTCAGGAAGCAGCTTCATTTCTAGGAACCGGACTCTGTTGCTAGGCAACGAGCCGAAGATGAAATGGACACCAGAACCTCCCTCCCGGTTCTGCTGAGTGGGATGCTGCCGAGCTGTCGGCTCCGCCGGGAATGCTGGGAGATGTCTGCCCGTTGCTAGGTTACCTCCCCGCGCCGTCCAATCAGCCGGCAGGATGAGGGCGACGCCGCCAGCGCCGGACCACCGTGAAGGGGTCAGACCCGCCCGCCTGCCACGACCCGGAGCTTAAATCAAACCCACATCAGTCCGATTCTCTGAAGCAGGAAAGTCCTGATGGTCAGAGAGTTTCTTCATGTTTCAACAAGATGAAGCTTCAGATTTCAGCTCCAGTTTCCTCGTGTTAACGAAGTTACCGCCTGATGTCTGACCAGTTTACCGCCTGATGTCTGACCAGTTTACCGCCTGATGTCTGACCAGTTTACCGCCTGATGTCTGACCAGTTTACCACCTGATGTCTGACCAGTTTACCGCCTGATGTCTGACCAGTTTACCGCCTGATGTCTGACCAGTTTACCGCCTGATGTCTGACCAGTTTACTGCCTGATGTCTGACCAGTTTACCGCCTGATGTCTGACCAGTTTACNCTGCCTGATGTCTGACCAGTTTACTGCCTGATGTCTGACCAGTTTACTGCCTGCTTCCTCCGCCTGTTTGTCTCCGTCTCTTTGTTTCCACACCAGCCGCCGTAAATCTCCGCCGCAGCGTCGCTCAGGCGGAGACCAGTTCACCACCTGATGTCTGACCAGTTTACTGCTAATCGCTCAGGCCATTAGTGTCATTATTGCCGGTCACTGACTTCCTAACGTCTCAGCCTGCTGGTGCTGCGTTCAGGGCCTGCTTGGAACTGTCACATTTAAAGAAGACATGGCTGCACTAAGACAAAATGGCCGATAAATGAAGAGAAACATTTACTAAACTTTAGAGGTTTTCACTTTTTGACTCTTTTAAATGCATTTCTAATCCTTCTCTCTGGATTTCATGATTTTCATTTTTAATCTGCTGGAACCGTTTCCTGAAACTCGATTCAAAATTGATTCACATAAGAATCTCATTCAGTACGGTCCAGAATCGATTTTAAAAACCCCCAAATCAGTTTAAAAACAATAACAAAGCATGAAGCCTCCACTTTGTATCAACGTTGCCATGGAGACGGTCCTGGAAAGTACGCATGAGCAGAGAAAACAGAGAAACTACAAGATAAAAGAAAAAGAATCCAAACATCTGGACGTTTTCAGCCCATAAGGAGTTTGATGGGCGGAGCCATGTAGCTGATGGGCGGAGCCACGTCACTGGTGGGCGGAGCCACGGAGAAATTTGTTTCTGTTTTATGCTGTGATGTTGATATGTTTCTCTTTAAATCGTTTGTTTCAGGATCCAGTTTTTGCCGACGGCGGCAGGAATCGTCCTGGAAAGTCATTTAAAAAATCCAATCAAATCGTGACCCAGTAAAAGACTGTGAGTGTCAGGAGAACCTCTGCTGGTTCTGGTCGGGTCGGGTCCATCTAATGAGCAGGAATCCCATCCAGACGGTTTAGGACTGTGAGTCGATCAGGATCCCAGATCCAGTGGATCCCAGGTTTATTTTGACAGCAGGATGAAGAGCAGCAGCTCCTCTTCCTCCTGCTGCTGCTGCGTTTGCTGCAGTTTGCTGCAGTTTGCTGCAGTCTCATGTTGGACATGTGGAGCTGGAAGTGGGTCACAGACTGAAATCTGCTGAGTCACAGTTTGCCGAGTCATGATGCAGCAGAGCAGGAAGGAAAAACATTTTCTGCCTGCTGATTGGTTCTTCTCCTTAAACATACAGACGTTTATAAATCCAGTTCAGATCAACGTCAGGCTCTGCATAGCAACAGCTGCTGGTTGCTATGCAGACATTTTGTTATTATTGGATGCATTCAGGTTCACACTTGGTTTCTGGAAAAACTTCACTTCAATCAGGAGTTGATCCTGAAGAAACAGGAGTTCTGACATTCAGGAAGGTCAGTAAACGCACCGCAAGAAGAACTGAAGCATTCTGTCACGAGATAAAGTCTGGATTATACAGGGACCCTGAAGGCATCACCAGCTGTTTCCATGGACCCTGAAGGCATCACCAGCTGTTTCCATGGACCCTGAAGGCATCACCAGCTGTTACCATGGAACCTGAAGGCATCGCCAGCTGATGGAACCTGAAGGCATCACCAGCTGATGGACCCTGAAGGCATCATCAGCTGTTACCATGGACCCTGAAGGCATCGCCAGCTGTTACCATGGAACCTGAATGCATCATCAGCTGTTACCATGGACCCTGAAGGCATCACCAGCTGTTACCATGGACCCTGAAGGCATCGCCAGCTGTTCTGTAGAACCTGAAGGCATCACCAGCTGTTCCCAGCCAGTTTTAGCTTCATATCACGGTGCATTCACTCAACGTTGGAAAAACAAACTTGTTTTCTCTGCTGTCAGATCAATAACACACCCAATTTGTTCCTGAACGCACCACAGGTTCTCCATCAGTCTCAGTAATATGGAATAAAAGCAGCAGTTTATAAAGTTCGGTCATTTTAATTTAATTATAGTTCAGGTGTTTGAAGGCAGCATGTGACAGATTTTTATGTTTCAATTTATTTATTTATTTCTGTTATTTGGAGGTAAAAATTAAATCTGAGGATTCATTGTTTTTATAAAATTTGAATACGTTTTATTTCTTTATCCATCCATTGTCTTCACACCCTCAGTGGGTCAGGAGGAGCTGCTGCCTCCAGTTAACGTTCTGGGCGAGAGGCGGAGTCACCTGGACAGGTGGACAGTCTGTCACAGGGCAACACAGAGACACACAGGACACACACACACTCACACACACTCACACCTAGGGGCCATTCAGACAGACCAATCAACCTGACAGTCATGTTTCTGGACTGTGGGAGGAAACCAGAGAAAACCCACCATGACCAGGGAGACATGGAGACTCCATGCAGAAAGACCAGGAATCAAACCCAGAACCTTATTGCTGCAAGGCAGCAGCTCTACCTATTTATTTTACCAACTTTATTACTTTAATTAATTTAAAATCTTTTTTAAAAAAAACTGAACGATGAAACTACGTCTGATTGGCTGATGAACTAAGTTCAGTTTCAGCCTGAAGTTTCGGTTTTCTAGGAATTTATGAAATCACAAGAACTCAGCTGCATCCTGGTGTGTGTGTGTGTATCTGTGTGTGTGTGTGTCTGTGTGTGTGTCTGTGTGTGTGTGTGTCCCGTCTCTTATCTCAGCCCACAGCTGAAGTGACCCGCCCAGCCTCTCTGTATCGGCGGCTCTCATTGGTCGACACAGACGTCAGCGTCTTCCAGCCGTTGGTCCTGATTGACAGGAAGTCACAGTTTTTTGTTGTTTTTTTAGGAAGTCACAGTTTTTTGTGTTTTTGTTGATTTTCTTTCCTTCTCGCCTTCAGCAGCTAAACGTTGACAGGAAACTTTTTCTCCTCATTTTTACAGTGAAACATAAAAACTGGAGGAAAAAAATGTTTTTATTTTCGGTTTTTCTGAAACATTTGAGTTTTCCCCTGAAATGCTGATGAAGTTTAAACACACTGGCCTCTTTCCCGCCGTCCAGCTGTTGATGGGCCCGGTTGCCACGGCAACAGCAGCTGGATAAAGCAGGATTTGAGTCAGACTGAGACAATCTGTCAGATCTGATCCTGTTTTGTTTCATCTGGTTTTTAATCCCGTCTTCGTTTCCATCTCAGCAGTTTTTTCCCGTATTCTGTCGTTTCTTCCTGTCTCTTCCTCTCACATGCTTCCTCGCCTCCTGCTTCCTTCCTGTTTCATTCCTCAGTCCTTCCTGTTTTCCTTTCAAGCCGTTTCCTCCTGTCTCCTCCTCTCTGCTTCTTCTCTACGACTCTTCGTGTCTCTGGTTTCCTGACGGACCTGAATGTGTCTCTTGGCTCAGCTTAACATTCCTGCAGCAGAGCCGGACCCACCGGCCCTCGCCGGGCCCCCGGGCCCCCCAGGCCCCCCAGGCCCCCCGCTGGGCTCTCAGATAAGAGCCCAGGCTGCTGCAGCAACACGTCGGTTATTTCTGGAGTTTTATCTGATCTGGAGCAAAAACAAGTCACAGAACCGGAACCACAAGCAGCTGAAGATGCTTTTATCTTGACCTTTGACCTCCAGACGAACCGAATCTGAACATTTCTGCTGCAAAACAAAAAGTCTGAAGATGTTTTAAAGGTTTAATGTCTGTTTGGCTTATTAAGAACAAGAGGAGAAACTCCAGTCAGAATCAGAAATAAAGGAAACGACAGAAACTAATGATGGATGGATGGATGGATGTATGGATGGATGGATGATGGATGGATGGATGGATGGATGGATGATGGATGGATGGATGATGGATGGATGATGGATGGA
>CAEGAF010023147.1:0-25531 GCA_903067075.1 Micropoecilia bifurca
TTGGTCTGTCTAAATTGGCCCTAGGTGTGAGTGTGTGTGCCTGGTTGTTTGTCCTGTGTGTCTCTGTGTTGCCCTGCAACAGACTGGTGACCTGTCCAGGGTGACCCGCCTCTCGCCCGGAACACCAGCTGGAGATAGGCACCAGCAACTCCCGACCCGGTTAAATAGGAACCAGCAACTCCTGACCCGGTCAAAGGACAAGGGTGTAGGAAAATGGATGGCTGGATGGATTGATGTACACAAATTTTCAATCTCAAGAGACTTTTCTAAACAACTTGAAGCTGCGTTGAATAATGGCGAAACTTTTAGACTTTGTAAAAATCTGAAAGGTTTTAAAACCAAACAATCATTTTCCTTCAACCTCAGATTCCTGCTCTACTTCTTGTTGGTCTGTATTAAAGTTAAAGTACATGGAAAGTGCATGAAGACCTTTGCAGGCTCTGGTATGTCTGCAAATACTTTAATTTATTCCTGCTTTTTGGGTTGACCGGTTTCACCTTTGCACCGCTGTGGAGACAGAATGATAATCCAGCCTCCTTAAACTGAAGAAATGAAAGAGAAAAAGTCATCTTGACCAAAACACAACAAGGAAACAGAACACACCAAACAGGATACTCAACATTTCACACCCCACGCTGTTCTAGTATCTTCTGAAACTCAAAGTGATTTCCACCCTAAAGGTCACCGCGGATCACAGCGTGAAGCGACGCCAAGATTTACACGGTGGGAAAATACGGAAAAGTTACGTAACGTGAATCAGAGCGTCAGGTTGTGGGTACAGTAGCAACAGTAAACACCGCTAAGATCCCAACACAAGAGCTGCAGACCCGAGACTGGGAGTCTCGCTGGAGGCTACTGGTTTCAGTGGGAACACCCTGGACTGGTTTGGAGGAGTTTAGATGCTCGGAGCAACAGGTGGAGAAAAGTTCCACTTCATCACTTTTCTCCAGCACTGCAGCAGGTTAATAATCTGTCATAATCCGAGTTAAAAGTTAATTTTCTGCCCCTCTCGCTGCGGCGCCGCTACTCACCAGGGTCGAGTCTGGGTCTGGATCCTCCTGCCCGCAGGTTAGAGGCGTTTGTTCGCAGTTTTCCCTCTAAGGAAGGAACTCTTGCCGCACTTTGCAAACTTATTTGCTCCGGTAAAGTCTGCCGAGTGTGAGGGAGAGGGACGTCCCGCCCGTCCGCCCGACCCTCCGGGAGGAGGCGGCCGCTCCGCCCCCAGAGAGGAGCGGAGAGAACCCGCCCACCCGCTCAGGAGCACCGCGGCCGGCCGGCCGGTCCTGGAACAGGTTTCCACGCCACGGACCTGGAAAGACCTGCAGGAAGTGAGGGTGACTCGGTTTGGGCCGGGTCAACTTTCCACACGCCCTGAAACCAGAACAATTCACCACCGGCTGGATAATGGACAAAAAATGGGAGAAAAAAATAAATGCAATTAATTTAAAATAACATCTAAAAGTGCTGTTTTCATCTAAAAATAACATTTACATGCAAGTTTTATTATTATTATTATTATTATTATTATTATTATTATTATTATTATTATTATTATTATTAATAATAATAATAAATAGTAACATATGACATATTTACTTTATAAATCTCGTTAAAACATAATTTTGTAGAAACTGAAACTTTTTCCTCTTGTATGAATATTATTTCTTTTCTAAATATATACGTTTATTAACAATCTTATGAGGATTACACACAATTGTGATCGCATAAAACTCCCAATTACTTATTAGCACTTTGCATTAATGTAATTTATAATGCATGTCTTCAAAAACCTACAGCGTCATCTAGTGGGCAGAAGAAGAAGAGGAAAGATTAGGATTATATTACAACTACATTTAGTCAGGTATGAAGCTTAGTTTTCACTACAGCTTCATTTCTGGGTTAAAAATGTTTTATTTATTAGTCTGATGTAATAGTTTAATCTTAAATGTTATGTTTTTATTAACTGTAAGAAGAAAATCATCATTAGCAGAAAAAAAGGCTTGAAAACATCTGTATCTGTGTAATTAATCTTATTAATGTGGTTTAATTAGTGAATTGAGTTACTGATACAGATACCTTTCAATAATCTATTTCACTGAATGGGTCTGTATTTGTCACCATCTTTTACATTATTCACATTATTTATTTAATTTATTCTGAGTGATATTTACTTGATTTGTTTTTTTAACTTTTTCATGAAATGAGATACAGATTTTCTTCTCCCCATAGTTAGATTTTAATATTTTACATCTCAGGTTCATGAAGAAAATTACATTTAACAACCAATATTTAACAAGCTGCTTGCAGAAATTAACTAATACACCTATTATTTATTTTATTTTAGATATTATAGTTTATTCTATTACTGAGCGCTGAGACGCTTTTTGTATTAATAATGGAAAACACATTCTACTTTATAAACCTGCATTATATTTGTATTAAACCATTAAATATTTATACTGCCACTCAAAACTATAACACTTGTTATAACATGTTACTGTAGATTAAGACAGAAAAATGTGAATCCAGATGAGGTTTGATCAGATCATAACCAGGTTTCCTGATTAAATTAAACAATATTAAACAAAATAGAAATGAAAAGCAAAAAGGGAAATCTGAGTAAAAAATATAAAGTAATAAAAAGTTATTTATGATTTCATACAGATAAACTTTTGTATGGAGAACCAAAACTGACCTTAATCAAAAGTAAAATTATTTTAATTATGTCAGTTTTGGTCTTCCACATGTTTGACCTAAAATCAGGTAAAAAGTTAGAAATCAAGGATTGTGATGTGAGGAATAAATCAACCAAAACTTCAGAGTTTATTCTGGAGAGCTCTGTAAAAAGGGAACATGCAGTAATTTTCTCAGAGATATAGAAAAACAAATCTCAGTTTGTTTCATTCTAGTCTTTTTATTCATGAGCAAGAAAATCAGATGTTGACGTCAATTGCAGCTGGTAAAAACTAAGAGTCCACTGCACTGAAAACCTCCTGGTTTGTCCACCAAATATTAATATTTCTAAACTCTTCCTGAGGTAAAACATTAATATTGTTGTGTCAAAATGAATATGAACTTGTTTTCTTTGCATTATTTGAGCTCTGAAAGCTCTGCATCTTTTTGTTATTTCAACCATTTCTCATTTTCTGAAAATAAATACTAAAGTTTTGCTTGTAATTTCAGAGACATGATGTCTGTAGTTTATAGAATAAAAGAGCAACATTCATGTCACTCAAACATACATCAACAGAGAGTAAAACCAGAGAACCTGATCGTTTTAACTGCCTCTTCACTCTTTTACTGCTTGATTTAAGGATCTGCGGCCCAGCCGGCTCTTTTCCTCATGTTGTTGTTTATATTTGTGTCTGCAGTCGGTGCAGCTACACAGTATTTACTCCTCCTAACCTCTGGGTCTGCAGCAGTGAGACACAATAGGATCTCTGTTATGCGCCACAGCTGGGCTTTCTGAGCATGCTCAGTGCGTCGCCCGGTCCGGTTCTGATTACAGGAGAATCCAACCTGGTTAATGCAGCTGCTGCAGATGTTCAGTTTCTCTTCACTGAACTCAAGTGAGCTGAATGTATCAGATCCATTTGATAAAATTCTGCCAATATTGATTTTAAATTAGTTTTAAGGAAGTCAGTTAAAGTTGTACAAAACATTCAGCATCAGTACAAGACCCAGTTCTGACACAAAGCTTCCTGAATCAATTTATTATTGAAATAAATACATATTTCATGTATCGGTGCTCAAATATATTTAACTGTGAGCATTTTTGACTCCACTACATTTCTACAATGTGTTGCGTTACACTCATGTCACAAATGCACTTTTTCATTCATTAGTTTGACAGTAATTAATCTGTCACATTTATATCACATTTCAGAAACCAGGCGCTTCAAGCTGCTTACGTCATAAAAACACAAAATTACAGAAAACAATCAATGATTTTAGTCGAGTTAACCGGTTCAGAAAACGACCCTGATTTCAAAATGACATCAAAAAATTTAACTTTACTCACAACTGACCCATTTCAAGGTGGATTATAAAATACGTTTTGGCTGTGGCGTTGGTGACAAACTGAGGGGAAATGATCAGTGACTGTTTCTCTGTTTACGTCTCTTTTGTTCAGGCAGATAAATTATACTTGAATGTGTTCAATGCAGTGAAAATAACACTTTGATTTTGCTTTGCTTTTAAAAACATTCAAAAGCATAATCATTCCTGCTTTTTATTTTGATTTAACTCTGTATAGTCACACAATACACAATAAAATGTTCCTTATCTGCAGAATTGTTCCTTAAAATGGTACAACAATCCTTATTTTTGAAATAAAATATACACATACAGGCTTACTTAATAATATTCTAGACAAAGGGTGTCAAACTCGTTTTCGTTTTGGGCCAAATCAAGCTCTTAAAGGGCCAGAATGTATTGATAAAACCTGTTCACAAACTGTTAAGATATCAACAAATTCTCAAAATTAGATATTATTGAACACATTTCAGTCCCTTCAGGATTTTGTGTTACTTTTTGTGTTTAACTTTTGGAACTATTCTGGAAATATTTGCAATATTCAAGTTTATTTGTAATATCAGTTAAGGCTGAGGCAGCTATTTAGGACAAGTAAGAAAGGTTTTGATAATTTTTGAGAAAAATCTGCAATAAGCTCCCAATTATTATTGAAGAAAAGTGCAGGCATTTGTTGTTTTTGAATAAATTTCCACAATAATTTCAAGAAACTGGAGGGACTGATTGATATAATTTGGCAGCAAACAGATAAAAACTGGCCTCGAGTTTGTTACACGTGTTCTAGACCAAAACAAGTATTTTTACTTTTAAGTACTTACTTTTTGTCTGTTTATTTGTAAATATTACTTACATACAGTATTTGAGTAATTTCTCCAACACCAACTTTTCCAGTATTAAATGCTGTCCTGGAGGCAGCCTGCAGGGGGCAGTAGAGGGAGCATCACAGTCAGACGTTCGCTGAAGTTTTCATAAAGTACAAAGAAGGTATAAGCCTCTCTGATTTAAAAAAGAACTAGAATAAACTGGTGAAAAGTTTTTATAATTATCCCAGACACAAGATAATTTCTGAAACACAACGGACAGTGTTTTACAGGATACACTGTAAAATCACAAAATCTCACAAGCAGATTATTATATAACACAGGAACAATGTCTGTTAAATAATCAGGCAGCGTTTTTAAGATCAATATTCAAGAATTATTGACATAAAAACAAGCCAATATGTGTAGCTGAAAAATAACCTTTTCGTGGTTTTACTACAAGTGATGCAACACACTGCAAAAACACAACATCTCACCAAGTATTTTTGGTCAAACTTATCATTTTAATGATGTTGATATATGTTTCTAGAGGTCATCAAAGGTCAACCAGCACCAAATGACACCAAAACTAATGGTGTCAAACAACTGTGCTACAAAACATTAGCACCAAAATTAATTTAAATCAATTTAGTTTGATTTTGTTAATCTAGTGGGGATGGAGGCAAGTTGATCTCTGGGAAACATTTTTTTCTTAAATATATATATATATATATTGCTGCACAAGCATAGCAGAGTTGATTGGCATCGTGTTTTATTTGATTTTGTAAATATATGATATATGGAAAAATGTACAGCTTTAAAATGAAAATGCAACACAAACGAAAGCTGCACAAATGTCTGACAGCAGTTTTATTTAAATTTAATATTTAGCTATTTCTCTATTTTTAGTTAAATCTTAGAATTTTGATTATTTAGCTAATTTTTATTTGCTTATATTCTGGTTGATTTATAATAAGAATTTTGGTTTAATTTTAGTTATTTAGAATAGGTTTTGGCTAGTAATTCAGTTAATTTATTTCAGTTTGAGACATGGGTGTTACAGTATAAATGGGTTTTAGGTGGTCACATGGTTTTTACCAGTCAGTCAGTCTACCAGCCTAAAACTTGTTCTACCTGAACTGTGGAATAAAAGCAACAATTAACTGCATTTTTGACTTTTGGTATTTTTGAATCCCAAGGTGCATCAAGTGGCTCTTGGAGCTGAAGTCACCTTTTGCTTTGGTCACTTTCAAATCTTAAGTTTTTTTGATTTTTGGATTTGAGTTTTGGACAAATAGTCACTATACAGGCAACTTCAGTCACAAACCCAGGAAAGAATTTGCATATAGATACGAACTGTTATCCACCTTAATGTATTTCTATCCATAACCAGACAGAAATAAAAGCTTAGTGTGGAGTTTGTGTCTTGATTTCAAACCGTTTCTGCAGCAACAACGCAGAGGACGCAGAGTGGAGGTTAGAAAAGTGATAATCTTCCATAAATGGGCGCCTCCAGAAGAACCAGAGAGAGAAATGTGTCGAGATGAGGCTGCTGGTTTGGCGCAGCTTGGCTCCTGAACGTTGGATGATCTCAGCGTCAGCGCAGGAGGAGCAGCAGGCTCTTTGGGCCGCTTTCAAGGACGGGAGCCAAGGACCTTCTGTCAGCTGCCTCAGCCAGCAGCCATGGCAGGAAGTCAGCCTTCAAACATGGCGGTCCCACTCCCACTGAAAACGTGAACGCCCACCGCTCTCACACGCTCCGCCGTGGATTTCGTGTGATGACAGCTCTGCGATTTACGGCTCACCTCGGAGCCGCAGACAGAAACGGCAGTCAGCGGTTTTTTTGCCCCTGTGAGCGTCTCACCCACGCTGATATCTGCGTGGAGAAAACTCCGTGCAGATGTGGAGTCACAGGGTTTGAGGCACAGAGGGACTTTTGACAACAGAGCAACGGACTGGCTTACAGAAACACTGAAAAACAAGGGAGAAAAGAGACCAAACCTTTAAAAAATGGACCAAAATATATGAAACATTGACCAACATTTTGATTTATAACGATGTCACTTAAGAAAATGTAATGTTTACTGGTTTACTCTATGATGTAAAGCTGCTTAACGGCCTAAATACCCTTTCATGCTTAGGTCACTGCAGTGGACAGCTAGATAAAAGACATTTTATTGCGTTTCTTCTGGATTGTTACGTTATACTAAAGTGGACAGTTGTGCATCGTATAATACACTGCCAACTAGTGGCCATCCACTGCAAGTGCAAGAAAAGTTTTGTTAAATCCAATATGGCCGACAGACGAAAAGCCAACTCGGGAATATTCAGTCCCTACTAAAAGTAACCTCAAGATACTCAAGATACTTGTGTGTTTAACAAATAACGACTTTGTATTTGGAGAAAATTACAACTGATCACCTAAAAAATAATTACAAAGTTTCCCCCCCACCTTTTTTATGCCTGAAAAAAACCACTTGAAAATAAATCCTGACATAAAGGATAAGAATTCATGCATGAAAGGGTTAACTCATTTTTTAAAAGTTAAATCAACTGTTTTTTTTTTCAGTGTATAAAACTGTTTGTTTTTTAAATGGCTGCCTTACTTTCAGTGCTGCTGTTAGATGTAATTTAAAGCCATAAATAGTAACCAGCACAGGCATTTCTCAATAAAATATCATAGAAAGTTAATTTATTTCTATAATTAAATTAAAAAGCTGAAGCTCATTTAGATTTATTGCACACAAAATTATATTTCTCCAACTTTTATCTCTGAATTAACTTTATTTTCAGCTTCTCTAAAAATCCAGTTGGGGGGCAACTAGTGATTATTTTAGTTATTGATTATTCTGATAATTTAATCGATTAAAAGTTGGCACATTTTATAGATTTTTAATTTAGCCACTGACATTAACTAACCAGTAGCCCGAAGACACTGACCCTCATTGTCAAGACATAGATAAAGGAATAAATATAAATGAGAATAAAGAAGCCAATTACTTATTTAATTTTGGCTGAAATGGCTCTCCATACTTCAGTATAGGTGAAATAATCTGCCAGTGGAGCCAGTAAATGTGACCAATATGAAAGAATTATTGATTTAAAACAATCTGCTATAGCTGCTTGTAATTTAGTCTCATTTAAAGTGCATTAATATATTTTCTCCAGAAACTAGAAAATAACATTTGTTGTGTTTTCGCTCCTGAACAGAGACGTCAGACGTTTCTTACCTGCAGGTGAAGGTCACTGGATCGTTGGACAGGATAAAAAGTTACCCATACAGTCCAGAAAAACATACAAATCCTTTTGTTTTGGTGTTATTCTACAAAACAGAAGCTTTTTCATCAAAATCAGAAGAAACAAAGGCTTCAGGTAATCTTTTAAAGATATTTCACTATACTTGGATGTAATTGTATATTGGCTCAGTTCTGCTGCCACTGCAGCAAAACGTTGAGGCATTGAAGGACGACAGCACATCACGCTGCTATCACACTTTATTAAAAATAGAAACATATATATTCATATTACTTTTCATACAGACTACAATGGTCCACTGGTAAAAAGAAGTTACATACTATAAAACACTCATTTGGCCTAAATCCACTGTAGAAACGTCTCCAAAAGCAAAAACAGAAACAATAATAAAGTCTAATAATCGAGACTCTTTCTTCGTTTTTGTTGCTTTACAGGAAAATGTTGCTGCGTTGAGGAGAAAAGGTAAAATCTGAGGGCAACAGAAACAAAAACCTCTTTGCTCAGACAGAAATGAATGCACATACAGTCCAGTTTAAAAAAAGATGGCACATTTATTGCAACATAAATGTTATATACATGTTTTCTTGCTGTAAAAGACAGAAAATTCAAATTCCCGCCGCCACAGTTGTTTTATCTTTTTACCTTTGTCTCTTTTTTTTTTTTTTGAAATGCGGATCGACACCCTTTTCTTATTTGACACGAGATCAAATGTTTTATGAGCGAACAGCGGAGACCAAGGAGGAAGACGAAAGTCTCGGTTTCAGGAATCTGCAGCTCGATCGACGCCGTTTAAAGAACGACGAGCCGCAGCTCCGCCGTCTTCTGACGCTTGTAAATCTCTTGTAATAATTGACAAGTTATGGTAAATAACCGTACATTTTACTATCTAACATAGTAAAATAAAGTAAGAAACTTTTTACTCAAAACTTTTGCTTTCAAAAATCTAGAAAGAGTAATATTTAGAATTCAAGAAATATTCTTACAGTATTATTATTGTATAAAAGACTAACTACAGTGAAAAATAAGCCAAATGTTTTTTTTCTTTTGATTTTCTTGTTTTTTCTCATATATTATACAAGGGAAAGCATCTGGGAATACAGCAAAGTCTAACTTGGCAAACAGAGGAGCAAGAAAACAAAGGAAGAACAGCAAACAAAATGAAGGAAATAAGAGCTGGAAGTGACACAGATGACACCCTCAGTCTGTCGACATGAAACACTGAAGGAGGAAGAAGAAAAAGAAGAATAATGCCACATTTAGTCAGAGGACACACATCATTTTACAGTTTTTGTCATAATAAATGTAAACTCCTGCTGCGAATCGTTGATTCTGGATGAAAACTCGTGAACGTGGCCGCCTGCCTCGCTTCCAATGGAGGAAATCACATAATATACAAAGAAATATATGGAATATAAAGCAAGTCTTAAGACCAAAGATACAAAAAAAGAGATGTAAAGCATGCACACTGACGGGGAAAACAGAAACATGATCAACGTTTTGAGGTGTGAAAGGAAACCTGGCGTTTGTTCAAACTAACCTCCTCGATTCGAACTGGAGAATAACTTAGACGGCTGGAAGTCGAAATGAAGAACAGACTCACAGACAAGCAGAACTCTGAATAACTGAGCTGGAAGATTAGTGAAATATCAACAAAAAGAAAACTGATATGTTCGTCAGGCCAGGAGATAGCATGGTCGTCGTTCTCTTCTTCTTTTCTTCTTTTGTAAAACTTTTTGCAACTTTTACTCTTTCACTACATCTCATTAAGCATTTTTGATTCGCTGGTGGCGACAACGCCAAAAACAAAACAAAAAACAACAACAATGGGAAGGAAATGAGGCTAAATGCTGACAGGAGTCTGTAAAACCAATGAAATGCTTTTTGTTCAACACTATATGGCAAAGGGACGACGGGACGCGAGTCCTGTTCTTACTTTAGTTAAGACACTAAAATGCTGGGAATGCTAACCAGTTTGCTTCTGAAGTCTAAACGGAGGGGAAACAAAAACAAAACTACATCTGAGCCTTCAGCGAAACTACAGTTTGCTAATCACCTTTAGAAAATACACATTAGGTAGTTTTGGTTTCACAGGTGGCCAGCGGCAAAATCAAGCAAATAAATATAAATAATATATCTTCTTTAACAAACAAAAAAAAACATTGGACATTTCTGTTGTTCGCATCTAAAAGCTAGTATTTTTTTGTTTCAGGGTATAAATATTAGTCTAAACTGGCCAATAAATTAATCCTCTCAATGTTTTCCCCTGGCCTCAGCAGGGGGCAGTGCTCTGGTTGAACGGTGACACAGCAAACTATAGCTCGACTGAAAAGCCGCTCGCTTCTCTGTGATTTTACCAAACCTTCCCTTTCGGCAGACACCTTACAGCTCAATAAATAGAAAAAAAAAAACAGACAGAAAAAAATTGCTGTTACAATGCATTCGTCAATTCAGTTTAGGCACAAGGCAACTTCCACGTACGGATGGCGGAGGCTGCGTAGGTCTCTGATTGTTCAGGAGCAACGCGCTTCTTCTTCTTCTTGCAGACACTGATATGTGGATTTTTTTCTTAGTGGGGAGAAATCTTCAGATGGAAACTGGTCGGTGGATGGAGCTGGACGCTTGGCTCTCTTCAGTCTGAGGGCTGGGTCGTGTTGGACTCTTTTAGATTCGCTTCAAGTGGTCTGACTCCTGCGACTGGTGTGGGAACCACGAGTCCAGTCCGTCACTGGGAAGCAGGTTCACCGGCTCACATGGGCCAGGAGTGAGCCGCGCCGCATCGATCTGCGGAGGAGACGCAGGATCAGACGCCAACAATCAAAAATCAACCAAACAGAAGACGGAACTTTGACATATTTATCTGTTCATTACAACAACATGTTGAGGCCATTGGAGACAGAAATAAACACATTTCTGCCAAAAGAAAGACCAGAAGTTTCTGTTTGGAAAAGTAGAAAATAATTTAGATTAATCAAAGACATTTTAATAGAATAAATACAAAAATCTTGAGGTAAAAAATTTGCTAGAAAAAACTCAGGATCTTTAAAATTTACAGCCGAATTATTTGAGAAAAAAAAATAAACGTTGAAATTTCAGAGTTTGAAAAGCAGAAAATTTGCTGGAATTTTTTTTTGATTAATTTCAGAAATTTTATAGGAAAAATAAGTAAATTTCAGAGTTTCAAAAGTCGAACATTTGCTATAATTAGCTCAGAATTTTTTTTGATTAATTGCAGACATTTTGGAGAAAAAAAACAAGGAAATTTTTTAAAAGTCAAAAATTTGCTGTAAAAAAACTCCAGTTCTTTTAGATCAGTCACAGAAATCTGAGAATTTTTGTTTTCAGAGTTTAAAAAGTAAAGAAGTTGCTGCAAAACATTTTTTGATTAATCTCAAATATTTTGTAGAAAAAAACATGGAAATTTTGAAAAGTCGAAAAAAAATTTTTTTTGAAAATGTTCTGAGTTTGAAAGGTCAAAACTTTTAGACTTTTGCAACTCAGAAATTTCCTTGTTTTTCTTTCTACAAAATTTCTGACATTAATCTAAAACAGATTGTATCAAATTTCCTACTTTTCAAACTCAGATATTTCCATATTTTAGTTAAATATTAACTAAATTAACTCCTCCTTTTCCCTCTTTCTACCTCACATGTCGTCGTAAATGATTCCTCTCTTACTTCATGCAAATAAAATTAACAGGATAATTACAAAATTAACCAGGCGTGTTTTGTGTTTTTTTTTGTTTCTTTCTTGTTATTTTGATTGTTTGGTAATAAACAAACAAAACAGTTTGGAGAATCAGAGAAAACAGGCGATCCAAGTCAAAAACATTTTGTTAATTTGTTACAAGTAATTATTAATATCAATAATATATTCACCTGGACATTTTACATTTGTCCAGGTGAATATATTATGTTTACTGAGTTGCCATGTTAAATGAAGATGAATGAACCCAGTTGGTACCTGGCTCCTGCTCAGAGGTGACCCATTGGGTTGGACGTGTCCGTCAGGCCCGGATGGACTCCAGTGTGACCCTGCTGGGCGTCACTGGAACCGCTGGAAACCTTCTCCTCCTCTCGTCTCTTAAGGCAGGCGGCTTTAGGGTTCAGGTTCCTCTCTGCAGATCCAGACACACAGAAAACAAACTTTTATTCCAGGTGGTGGAGACTCAGAATCAAACAAACCATACAAGGAAAGGTGGACAGATCAAAAACATGTTGATAATTTCAAGAATAAGCTTTTACTAAAGGCATAAAGGATAAAAATGTCAGAAAAACTGAGCTGGACACAGGACATAAAGATGAAATCACTGATTTTTTGCAGGTTTGACAGGATTGGTGATAAAACTATCTGACATCTATATGTGAAGCTCCTAATACAGATATAATATTAAAACATGCACTAAAAAAAGATTTTTTTGAACCAAATTAGAGAAATTAATTATTTGCAGCTATAATTCTGATGTCAGAACGATTCACATCGGAACCACAGCTAATAAAAGCAGCTGTAACAAATCAGAGTATTTCTGTATGAATCTAATTTACAATGTGAATATTAGTCATATAATTCATTTGAAAAACATTTTATGAACGTTGCATTGCAAACTTCTTTATTTTTTTGCTGTTTTGAGAAATTAAATTTTCAGCCTTCAGCGAGGCTCGTTTTTATTTTACGCTTCTCAAACTATTTCTATTTATTCCAATTATTTTCCTGATTTTAACCCACCTTATTTCTAAATGAGCCTTTAAGTTGCACAAATGTCATAAATATCTCAAATATTTTCTGCTCTAAAGATTTGTGATGAAAAGGATGAAAAATAATTTGTGATTTTTGAAGAATATCATATTTGTATCCAGTTATGTTGTGTAAAATAAAGACCAACTCCAGCATCTTTTCACATTTAAACCTCCTTATTTCATAAATAAATCAGTTTAACAATGACTCCATGAATAAATGACAGCGTCTTACGCCCTGCTGATCTGCTTGTGTTTTAAAAGAAAAGCCCAAGGTTGACGTGATGTGAGGCAGCGTTGACATTTCATCTGCAGCAGCAGCAGCGCTGCAGCACTGACCTCTGACCTGCTGCTCCAAGCTAAGAATGACGGCCACCGCCTGATGCAGGATGAGTAGTTTAGTCTGGGGCTTCTCGCTTTTCAAGTGCAGCTGGCACATGCGGCCGAGCTCCTTGAAGGCCTCGTTGATGTCTCGGACCCGCAGGCGCTCGCGGGCGTTGTTCGCCATCCTCCTCTCGCGCTCGCGCTCGGCCTTCTGCTCCGGATTCAGATCCTCGTCTTCAGTGATGCTGCAAGGAGAGAAAGGAGAGAGAGAAAGAGAGAGGGGGAGAGATAAAGAAGAGAGAGAAAGAGAGAGAGAGAGAGAAAAAAGAGAGAGGAGTGAGAGAAAGAGAGAGAGAAGAGAGTGGGGAGAGAGAGGAAAGAGAGAAGAGCGAGGTGAGAGAGAGAGAGAGAGAGAGAGAGAGAGAGAGGGAAGAGTCAACACAGAACTAAATCAGAGGGAGAAAATATTTCTAAACATATAAAACAAGATTAGATGTTTATTCACAACTAAAGTCTAAGACATTTATTATCAAAAGCTTATATTAAATATATTAATCCAATAATAAACCAGAATCTAACACTCAGATCCTTCATTTTCTTGGATTAGGTGAATTCCCTGAATTCCCAATAGGAATGATTTCAAATTAATCTATTGATAGACCTGACGATTAATCACATAAAAAAATGACACATTTTACATATTTTTCATTTACCTTTTTATTGCAATATTAGTGAATCTGAAGATAAATTGATTCCTCTCGAGTTTTGGCTGAAACATGTTGACAGATAAAAGCGTTTGTATCCTAGACCAGTGGTTCTTAACCTGGTTTATATCGGTGAGTCGGTCTCAGGGGTTCGGCGGAGCCTCTGCCTCCGAGGTAAAGACACAGTTGTGTAAAGTCGTGATGACTCAACGTTTTGCCATCAGTGCTGCAGAGGATCACGTTACATTGCTTAGCCAATCAGAGGATCACGTTACATTGCTTAGCCAATCAGAGGATCACGTTACATTGCTTAGCCAATCAGAGCTGCGGAGGAGCCCTGATTGGAGGAGCTCCACTCTCAGCATGGATTTGAACTTGTGTCTTTAATTACTTCAGCAAAGGTCACCGTTTTTACCAAATTCTGTAGCTTTCGGTGTTCTTCTAAATCTTTTCGTGGTTGCTACTGCCTCTAGTGGCGTGGGGTGGTAACGCAACTAATATAGTTACATTACTAAATCAGAATACCGCTAAGTCTTATTATTTATTATTAATCTTTCATTCTCTTAAGAATGTAGAGCTAATTAAATGACCTAAGCAAGACCTTAAAGTGGTTCCAGTTTTTCTCTCTGGCCAACCTGTTGAAACTGGTAAATTTTAAATACCTTGATTCGCTCCTGGACAGTCAGCTCAACTTTGCTGAAAACACAGACTATATTTTGAAGAACTGTTCTCAGAGACTCTACCTTTTAAGAAGACTCTGATCTTGGGGATCTATGTCTTGAATTTGGGGGGCGGAGATCATATTTTATCTATCACTACAGAAGGTTCAGTGACTGCGCATATGAAACTGGTGGGTTCGGTACCTCAAAACAGGTTAAGAACCCCTGCTGTAGATGCATACATGTGTATTTATATATTTTAAGCAGTTTTGGGTCATTTATTGCTCTGAATGTTTTGCTTCTTTTTTCGTCTACTTCAGTTAATGATTGATAGATACTGATAGATAGATGTCCTACCTCGTGCGTTGGCCTGTCCTGGGCGTCTTCATGTCTCTAATGTCGCTCTCGTCGTCTGATCTGTTGTCAGACAGGCTGTCGTGCATGTCGTCCTTCTCCTGCTTCTCGATCTTCAGCTCCAGGGCGGCAGGAATCTGACCGGACAGCACTGAAGTCAGACCTGCAAAAAATATGCAGCGGTGAGACATCGCAGGCCTGCGGATCTTTGTGAGGAACACGAAGGGTGACCTCTGACCTCTGAAGGCCTCCACCTGGCGGCTGAGCTCCGTGGTGGACGTGGAGCCTGCGCTGGGCAGGCCGGCCGCGTCGTCGCCGCCCTGCTGGAGCGCAGACAGGAAGTGGAAGAGCAGAAAGGAAACAGAAGAGCTTAAAATAAAACGAGAGGAGAAAACGGCCTGGAAAAGAGAAAACCTCGTTACGTCAAAGCTCTACCAGCAGGAAGATCTGAGAAACACTGATTTATTTTAAGAGCTGCTTTAATCTAATCCAAGTTGCCTTTGGGATTAATAAAGTATCTCTGAATTGAATTGGGATTATTCAGTTATTTTATTTATTTTGAACAGACAAAAAAAGTAAAAACAAGAAAAAAAACAATAAAACAAATTATCACGTCCATTTGCTCATAAAGGAGCAAGCAGAAGACACATATTATAATCGATTATTGAAATAATCAACTATTTTAGTAATCAAATAAGTGTTAAGTAGAGTGTGAAGAATAAGCAGTAATTAAGGCAAAACTATAAAAATATATACATTTTGCACTTAAAATTGAGAAAAAATATTTTTCTGTAAATATTTTCTACCTAAATTTCCTCAAATGGGATAATTTTAGCTTTGCTTGGTTCAAATTATGCAGAAACAGAATAAAAAGCATTAACTGCTTGATTAGAAACAGTGAGTAGATCATCCCTACACTGCACTGGCATTACTTAAGGTAGAAAATCTTTCCAAATGCTGAAGTATCTTAGTAGCTGCAGATGTTGCATTTCTCACATTATATAAGTTCATGTTTTTATCGTGTCTTTGTTTTATTCGTTTTAATTCTTTATGTGATGCATAAAGTTTGCTCTTCTCTTGTGATGAAACGTTTAATTTCTAAGCGGCGTTCAAATCAAATTCTTCAGAGCCACAAATAAAAACACGTCTCTTTAACAAGGCTTCAACTCTCCAGAGTTTCTTTTCCAAAAATGTTCAAAGTTCCTAAACTAAATCCCTTATTCTTTACAGATTGTTGCTATAAAACAATCAGCAGGATGGAGTCCGTCCTTCATCACATGCTGAAACACAAAACGGCTCCCAGTGGAGGAGCTGGGAGAAGAGTTTCTCCGACTTTCCTTCAGGAATGTGATCCCCAGCCACTGCTGGCCTCTGTTCACCCTGCCACTCCGAGATCCTCCCCTTCCTTGGCGCTACGCTAATCTTTGCTGCACGCTCAACAGGTGTCCAAACAACTCTTTGTCTGTGGGAGGAGGAGGAGGAGGAGGGAGGAAGGCCGGGGTCTGTGGTGAGAAAAGAGCGCTGCCATTTTCACGGCTGGGCCTGATTACCATACAGCTGAGCTGCTCTGTTTGGGCTCAGACACACGTTTCCAACCATTCACATTTCCTGGGCTGTTAAAAAGCGGCGATGAAAAGGGGAGCGAGGGGGCAGAGGGCGGGGAGTCGCCCGCGGACCCCCGTCTGGAGGGACCTCTCCCCGCACAGGAAGCGCTGTGTTAGCGCAGACACAGTGTGTTCTGTCAGTCGCAGTCGGTCAGCATCAGAGCCACAAGCCAACAAACACCGAGCTCCGCTGACGAGCACAGAAACGTTTCTGCATCAGGAAACGGCGCCACAAAACATACCGCCTTCAAACAGCACGAACTAAAACCCTGGAGAATGAACCTCCGTTCATTACTGACCGCACTGCTGGTCTCACATGTAAGGAAATAACATGTTTGTTTTTTTATGCTTTCCTTCAGTTTGAGTCACAAGTTATATTTCAACAACAGTAAGAGGTTGAAACACTGGAAGAAAGGATAACATTTGGTTAAATGTAATCAACATACAGAGGTGGACAGAGTAAAAGTAGCAGAACTTCATCATACCTTTACTCAAGTAAAGTACAAAGTAGCTGTCCAAGAAATTATCAAGAGTAAAAAAGTATTTGGTCAAAAGTCTTGAGTAGCTGATTAAATTATTAATCACCTAATATTAACATTTACAGAATCAGACGGACCCAAGTCTAAAGTTAAGTGAAAATTTTTGTATTTTAAGGACTAAAACGGCAATAATTCGTTAAAGTAACAAAGTATCAAAGTATCATTTATTTTCCTCAAAGTCAGTTTCTTTCAATACAAAACTTATAAAATTTCAGCAGGAACTGCAGGTGTGCGTCTGTTCAGGGTGAATGTTTGGTAAAATATGTTTGTTTTTCATTCAATGGGTCCATAAAATACAGAAATGTAACTCAAGTAAGAGTAGAGACACTTAAGAATAAAATCACAAATAAATAAATAAATAAATAAATAGGACAGCATTGTAAAAAAAATCCTAAAAGTAAATGTTTTTCAAAAAGTTACTCAAGTAAAAGTAACTGAGTAAATATAACTGTCAACATATATTTACTTCAACAAAGTAAAGGAAAAAAAATGTGTCACATAATCTGTAATATTATTAAATCTCTGTTCTGCTAGTTAAAGTGGGTGGGATTAATGGCTTTGTGCCAGATTAGTTCATATTTTACTTCCAGGACCAGAATTTAATTTGTGAATCATTAATCTCAGTGAACAACAATGTGGGGTTCCTCAGAGCTCCAGGTTCAGACCACTTTCATCTCTGCTCCCCTAATCTCAGATTACTAATCTCAACAACATTTCTCATGACTTCCTGAGTCCAAAGAACAGGCAAAAACCAACATCACGGAACAGGCCGTATTTTATTCTGTTACTAAACATCTGAACACAAAGCTGGAATACAGAGTCTAACTGGGTCACAGAAAACCTCATGAATGATTTCAGCAGGTTGGATCATTGCAATGTCGTCTCTTCCCGCTTCTTTAAAACTCCACCAGGCAGACGCAGCTAATCCAAATCCAGCTGCCAGAGTCCAAACCAACCCGAGCAAAATGGGTCACATCCTCCTGATACCACTGCCACCCTGTTTGAGAAACACCAGATTTCAAAACTCTGCTGCTGGCCGGTAAGACACTGAATGATCATGAGAATTAAAAAATGTCAGGGTCAGACATGAACCAGCCAGACCAGGAGCATCAAACTAAAAATCAAAACCTGAATGTTCTGAAAGGGCCGATTGTGCCAGAATCTACTGATAAAACCAATCAAACTGTTAAAATGAAATAAGCTTCGTTTCACATCCAGGATTTTGTGATTGTTTCTGTTTTTTCCAATAATTTGGAAATATATTTTTATAATATTTATGCTTATGTATGACATTAAATATGACTTTCTTTTTTTAAATCGCCCTACTTGACATCAAGTAAGGCTAAGGCAGTTGCCACGTAAACTCAATGTTTTTGGTCAATTTTGAGAAAAAATGTGGAGATCTGTTGATTTCGTGTGAATTTTGCTGATTTGTGAAAAACTGGAGCAAAAACTAGAGTCCAGAGGGCCACATAAAAAGCTAAGACAGGCCAGATTTGGCCCATGCGCCTCGCATTTGACAGCTAGACCCTCATTTCTTCAGGGTTGTGTTAATCAAATGGAGGCATAATTTAGTTTCTATGCTTGTTAACTTTGTATAAAACTTCCTTAAAACCCAGAACAAGCAGAAACAGGAACAATAATGTTTCCTATCAAGATCGAATATGGTCTTTTTTTATATGTTAGTGACTACAGTAGTTTAATTGGAATTAAGGGTTTAACTCTTCTCAGTTCAAGCTCCTAATGTAATTGTTTATTTATGTTTTCTTGTTAAATAACTTTGAATTACCCTTTAATTGCACAGATAAACCTGCCTTGCTTTGTTGTAACAACAAGTAATCTGGATTGGCATCCATAATTTCATAGTTTTCATAGTTTTTGAGTGACCCAAATTATTTCCAAACACCTCCGGATTACAACAAGATGAGCTGTCCCGTCTTGATTTCCCCTGCAGATGTGTTCAAATCTCTTGGCTGCAGAAAATGAAATACCTCAGATTGGACGAACACATCCTGATTTATTCCGGGTTGTGCATTCTCCGTCTCCTCAAGAGGCTTCGACTTTAAGAGGAAAAGAAACACAAACAAGTCCTACGGAGAAGCGCAGCCTCTCTTCGCTGCGCCTGCTTTTCTCATTCCTCCTTCACCCCGGCCGCTCTCCAGAGGAGGGTGAGCTTTAGGCCAGCCATTACGCTTATGGAAAATATGTCGGTATAAATTCAACTATTCATGTGTGGAAAACGTCTAGTTTTCACTCGTGGCGGCGCACCAGCTTTGAGCAGGTGGTTGAGCCTGTGATGGGGGGAGTTTTAATGAAAACCATACATGAAAACGACAAAGCGCTCGCCGTACCATCGCCGCAGTCCGACTTGGAACGAGTGCAGAGGCGGGAAAGTTTGGTCCGATGGTTGTTATTGGCCCGTTCTGCGCCTGTCCCAGCAGGCTGTGAATGTCGCTGGGCAGGCTGGCGGTGGAGCCCACTGCATGGTTCCTCAAAACGAGGATTGCATCATCCAATCTGTCCAGGCGATCTTCCATCCGAGACTGGAAGGACCGGGGGGGATTGTGGAAACAAAGATTTAGGGAAAGAGGAGAAGAGAAAAGGAAGAACAGAGCAGCTTAGTATAAGCACATTAGGATGAAAACTGAAAACACTGATTGTATGGTGAGGACTTGGAGGGGCGGGGATGAAACAGAAGATAAAGATGGCCGTTCAAACTCAAGATAAACTCAGCCATTTCAGCTTGAGCTGCAAAGACAAACTGTCCTCTTTTGTTTTTCATTAATCGCCTGATCAAACAATCATTTATAAATCTGCACCAAACATAATCGCTGCAAGCTGGAATGACTGGAAAAGACAACATGACATGGAAAATAAAGGCAACTTGGGTAAAATAAATTAAAAAAAAATCATACTTTTAAAACCAATAATGTGTTTGTGCAGCAAAACAAAAAAGTGAAGATGCGTGGAAGATGCATGGATGTAGACCATCGGATCAGTACCTCGCAGACATCCTTTAAGAAAGACATGGCATCCTGGAGATGCTCATGTAACTGCTGATGGACTCTGTTTTTCTGGCAAAGTCAAATAAGAATAAAAAGAATTATAAGAAGAGATCAGAGCCTATAAATACCACAAACACACTCAAGATAAAGATTGCTTTTCTGAAGAAGTAAAAGGGATTTGGAGAGAAGCAAGCAGCTGCTGACCGTCCACTTTGAAAAGACGAAAATGTTCCCACGTTTGCACATTTAACAGCACAAACTACGCCACTGCTCATGGGGTTTATTCTTTAAATTTATTATTTAGATCTTATTTCGTTCTTCTGAACACTTTATAGGGCTGAAAAACGGAATGTTTAAGTTAGATGCATTTCTGCGAGCTTTAATAAATGACATTTGGCAGTAAAATGACTCGTCTCTGCTTTAATCCAATCTCTGACTCTCTTCACTGTCTCCTGAACCTAATGGGACTTTTTCATTTTCCTGGTAGCTCTGGCTCAACAAGCAGGGAAACTTAGGTTTTATTTCAACACTTTTAATCAAATCCTCATCATGAAAGCATTCCTTCATTGTGTGCCAGTAGAAATATTTATCACTTACAAGAAAACAGTGCAGAGAATGCATGTCTGCTGCTTCCAGGCTGAATAGAAACCTAGAATATTTTAGTTTAATCTTCTATTACAAAATCAACGTACGACTTAGACTTAAAACATGGGAAATGTGTTTTATCAATCAATCAATCAAGTTTATTTGAATAGCGCAGGAAGGCAGTTCAAAGTGATTCACATAATAAAGACACAAAATTACAAAGTTATAAAGAAAACACCATAAAGTCAACAACTGAAGGAGCATATTTTGATGAGTGCCATCAAATATGTTGGTGATTGTTTCATTTATTGTAGTTCAAAAGCAAACAAGTTTAGTCTTTGTTTTATTAGTAGTGAAATAATCTTCCAGTGTAAGTTAGCTTTTTCTAATTTCAAATGGACTAGGCTTCAAACTAAGATTCTGTGTTTTTGCAGTGTGGTGATTGTTTCATGCTACATGTTCCTGCGCCTCTAATTATCTGGTGGTTTGTGTTTAAAAGCTTGCAGGCTTGCAGCAGGTAATGCAAATGAACATCAACAGGTAGCTGGGCCGGGTGAAATGTGATCCTCGGCTCTGGTCGCATGGCAGCGGAGGAATTCAGGAGAGGTGGCTCAGCAAACAGCTGCCATCCTTCCACACCCTCACACTGCAGCCTGCTTAGCTCAGCCCTTCCCCCCAACTGTCATCCAGGCCCGGGAGCAGGCCCTCGGAGCCGGGGACAGATGGCAGGCCCCGAGGGACCAGTATTGTTCAGTTTGGTTATCCCTCAACCCCCGTCTTCCTCAGCAGAGCATTTGTCAGACAGGAATCTGCGTGTAATGCTAGCTCATGGATATCGTGTCTATAGCAGGGTCGAGTCGCCGGGAGCTTACCAGCGAGTGGAGGGAGTTCTCGTATTTTGGAGAGGAGGGAGTCTGTCCGCTCGCACGGGGCCACTGGTTGACACCTGGGATGAGAGGAATTGATGCGGGGAGGGTTACAGTTAGCAACGCTGCGGCTGAGTTTCACATCAGCACAACCAGGAGCCGTGGGGAGCCCTGCTGAATCATCCACACGTCACACAAAAGGTAGCTGACAAACACAATGACATGCAGTCATAACACACCGACATCCTGATTTTCTGGCCTCTTCTTGTGCCATTTAAGATATTTTTATCTTTTAAAGACCCAACTGCATCACTTCCTGCCGGCTGGACTGCATCCTGAAACTAACTAACTAACTCCCACTTCCACCCTGAGATGAAACGGCAGAAACCATATCAGAAACCATAGTGAGCAATGAAAACTCACAATACTGTTTCTAGAGACTGGCTCTGACTCTGAGCACATTTAACACGTTTTGACACAGCGAGGCCTCTTAGTTCTCCAACAGCTGGAGTAGAGAGACAGAACGTTCTCCATTAGGTGCTTTAATTAAACAATATGGCAGAACACAGACTCAAAAATGGACGTTTGCTGAACAAAACAACATAGTCAGAACAGTAATGCAGCTAAAATAGTGCAAAAGAAAATGCATTTTGAATTTAAGATGGAAAAAAAAACCTTCATTGTCTTGTAAATATGTTCTACACTGAGTTTTTTCTTCATCAGGTTAAAATTGAGCAAAATTCTCCAATTAAGTAACTTTGTTATCCAATTATTAAACCTGTAATCCAAAAGACAATCAGCAAATTAGCGCCAAGTAACGTTAAATCAAACAGAGAACATTTTTTTCACATGTTCAGGTTAGAAGGATTTTAACTGCGTCCAATGGTCAAGCGTTCACTAAAGAAATTCAATTATTTGTTCACTTGCATCTTGCAATGTGTAAAATGAAAAATCTGCTGAATAAAACATTTTTTTATCCAAGTTGCAGCTCAAAATATTTGCAAACATTTATTACACAAAGTTGGACAGAAATTCAAAATAAAGAATACTACTGCATCTTCATCAGATTAAAGTAATCAAGCTTTCTCTTCAGTCGGGGTTACAATTCCCTGCTTGGCTTGTAAATGTTCACTCTGGATTCAGTGAACGTGTGAGAACCAAGAGGCTGAGCTGCAGGCCAGCACCGGAAGACAAATCAAGCAGATTTGATCTGGTGTAAATTAAGGAAAAGGAATCCACATCTGCTCGTCACATTTGAAGCTACACAACGCTTCTTCCCTTCGTTTTCTTCTGCATGACTGTCCAACTAACTTGTCTTGCACGTGTAACATGAGACAATGTGTTAAAGTACATTTAAATAATCTCAATGGGTTTTGACAGTATTGAATCTTTCCAGGTTGTTTCCAGGGCAGGGTGTCTCTAGCCGGTCCGCTCCCCTCTGGCGTCCTTCCCTGTGGACGGACGCCAGACTCAACCTACATGGTTTGTAAATGAGGTCTGCTGTCGCACAGCTCACAGATGGAGGCTTTCATACTGTTTTAATTAGTGTAAACCCTGAAATTCATTTAAGAAGAAGAGCTATGCGCTTCTTACAACAGAAATATATTTTTAAGTGTAGGGTTAGAAGGCCCTAGAAAACCTATGGTCTCATAACGCCTTTTGGATGTTTTCACACCTGAAATCTGGTAAAACTGCAACATTTGTTACAGTTTTAGTTGGTGTGGTTTGATTTCACACTGCATTGTGTCTAATGAACCAAATTCTTTGAGAAACCTGTTCCCCTCCTCGCCTGTGGTGGCGCTGCACCAACAACCACCAGTGGAAACGACATGAAAACCTCAGAAGACATGAACGCAACTTTCTTATTCGCAAAACGTAAACAGAAATGGAGCGGCATCAGATTTTAGCTGCTGTAGGATTTAGTAAAAAACCATGAGCTACCCCTCTCCAGGTAGCATTAGACTCTTGGGTTTGTTTTGGTTGTATTTACCCAGAATGCCTTGTGTGTAGTTCACTTCCTGCTTTTGGAACTTACATCAACATATGTATTAGAACTGAGACTTTTTAGGGGGACGAGAGTTTGATATCTTGGCCCGTATCAGTATCACTCCTCCCCAAATGAACTAGAGTCTGATTAAAGTGGACTAAAGGACGGCTGGTGTGAATGGACTCTTTGTTAAAATGCTCCTGTGTTTTAAATGGTATATGGACTGAACCTATATAAAGCTTTTCCAATTATTTTGAGCACTCAAAGTGCTTTACATTCACCCATTCACACTCACATTTTTACACTGATCGGCTGGTAATTTGGGGTTAAGTGCCTTGCCCAGGAGCGCGTCGACATGTGGCTGGAATCAAACCTACAACCTTCACATCACAATTCAACTTTTCTACCCACAGAGCCACAGACGCCATTTCAATACGAAATAAGAGAAAATACTGTCATGATCATAGTTTTCTACAGCTGTATGGAGCATATAGTAGCTGCACAGCCCCTCCCCCACATGTTTCTGCTCAAACACCCAAAAGAAGGCTCCAATTTTCCATTGTTTACAATTGGCTGTCTGGAAATAGTTTAGGTTGTAAAAGCCCTGGAGAGTCATGGTGTGGAGACTAATGCCTCCATCACATCGGTTGCATTTCAAGAGTGTAGGAAAGAATTAACTCATTGGAAAATCACCTTTTTCTGTAGCATGCACAAATAAAACACCAGCTAACACAGACAGCCACACATGTTTATTGGCATCCGTTCTGCGTTTGTGTAATGTAAGCGTACTGCAAATGTGAACCTCTAAATTGCACATCTAGTCAAATTGATGCAATTTGAGCTTAAATTTGAGGTAAAGCTGTGTTTAAAAAAACACTGAATTCCTCAACTTTCATCCTCATAAACATGCACTATTCAGAAAAGCATTAAAAGCAACAAACACACTTCAAAATATGACAGGGTTTTATGTTCAAATGATAGCTACCGGTGGGCATTTATTGTATCGCTTCTTGTTCATCATAAATAAGAATTGACTAAAATGTTATTTTTACTATTTTGTTCTTTATTTTTTCCATGAGAGCATCAATAAACATCAGTAAATTTGAGAATATGTTTAAATGAAGTCTCGACATGCAAATTAACTGTATAAATCAAGATCTTATTTCAAATATGAAGGTTTTAAAAGTGCAGCACCTTGAATGCTGCGACACCTAAACTAGAAGTGAGGAATAGTATTTTCTATCATCACAATAGTACTACAGGATATTGTGATAAGCGGTACAGAATATAGCAGGAAAAACAGAATAATTTCTTCACTACAAACGGGGTTATGCACTTTTTAGCTGATGAAGAAGCACACACACAAAAAGTTACACCTTCCTACCGCCAGGAAACCGTTCCCAGCATTTTCCATTAATTAATTCCACTGAAATGTCTGACTGAACCTCTAAAGTCTTTTGTGCTTGGGTTTTTATGTTCCCTCACACTCTGCCTTTGAGAAAGCAGACTTTAATTAACAGACTATTAAAAGTGAAGGAAATGAAAGTCTGCTCTGCCTCAGCTCCCTCCCAGGTGAGTGAGGAAAGCACTTCGCATGAGCATTCGCTGGCTGGCGGCTGTGAAAAATTAGCCTGAGGCTCAGTTCCCCACATGCACCGGAGAGGGCTAATTGAACAAACCGGTCTTGAGTAATGTGCTGTATGTTGGTGTAATCCCGGTGATGAATGGATTTTGCAACTAACATTAACAGAGAGCCAAATTTTGGGCCAATTTGGAAGACTTACTCTTTTTCTAGCCCAATAAGAGCAAATAATTAGAGACACAATATCCCTTTGCTGCAGTCTGACATGAATGTATTCCATATTATTAGCTTAATAGTTCAATTAATCATCTTTGTTATGTTTATGTGTTTCAAATATATGAAGTAAGTCATCCGAGTTTGGATCAGCTGAGTCAGAGGCACCTTCCTTCACACAAAGGCAAATGAAAAGTCTTTTCCAGTCTGCTCTCTGTGTGTGTGTGTGTGTGTGTGTGTGTGTGTGTGTGTGTGTGTGTGTGTGTGTGTGTGTGTGTGTGTGTGTGTGTGT
>CAEGAF010023154.1:0-15048 GCA_903067075.1 Micropoecilia bifurca
ACTTTAATTTATTCAAATAGGGTGGAACTTTGCTCATCCAACCAGGACCTGTCTCTGACCCTTTCTCCAAAGCCATTTTATCCCTATTGTCTAAGGAGAACTTCTCCTGATCTCCTGCTGTTTCATGCCTCTCACACCTAAGTGTGAAAGCTGAAACTTCCTAATGATTGTCTCCCAAACAGACAAAGGGCAAATGACAGAGATCTTGGTCTCAAATCTTATAAAAGTATAATTAGGCTTTTCCATCAAGTCATGTTATATTTTAAAACTAGCTTATTTTAAATGTATTTTCTCAACAATGTGTATCAGTGATTCTTGAGAATAGGGACAAAACAGGTCCTATGGATAAAGCACAAAATTTGAATAAAATATACACAAAATATAATTTTTTCAAATATCTGACTAAACTAACCTGGGTCATATGAGCACAACAATGTATATTTTCCTGGTGTTTGCTGTAAGTATCAATAATTTCAATAATATGTATATATTTTCCAACTCTATTGAAGTTTGTCCCTAGTTTTGTTATGTTATTCTTTAGTTTTTTCTTCTGTTTTGTTCCTAAGTTGTTTGTCACAACCATAACGTGTCAACACCATAACTGATAATTTACAAAACTTTGATGAAATTTTGTGAAATAAAAGCTTAATTTTAGTTTACCGTAAAGATTTCATGGACCTGATGAGCTACAATATGGCCTCCTTCAGAGTAACTTTGTTCTTATTGATCCTACAACAGTTGAGCTGCAACTGCGGTCGTGCGCAAGCTTTGATACAAGCAAGGTATTCTGTTTCAGATTTTGGAAATCTGTGAGTTTTAGTTCCACAAATACAATCAGGATACCTGACGTCACCTGTACAGATTCCCCATTGACAGTGGAAAACCTTTCTTTTTTGAATCCTGACGCAAAAACTTTCGGTCGGTCTGCTAGTCCACAATGTACATTAGCATGTGTTTACTACTGTAGCTTGAGTTTGTGAGACGGTCATGCACCTGGTAGCTGCGCTGTGACGTGAAATGGGCATTAGCCAATGAAACGCGGCCCCTGTGGTAAGGTCCATTGGCTTCCTCTTGCACCTGGCGGCGTTTCCTGGGTGCAAGCTCCAATCCAGCTCCTAAAGTGCAGATCCGCGGCGCTGGGACGAACTTTGATGGCTGTTCTCTTTCCTTTGATTTATTACTTGTTCTAAACATTCAGTCAAGTCAAGTCTCCCGCTGGACGGATCTGACGGTGAGCGTCTTCCACTCTGATTAGGCCGCTGCACGCCGACGCACACGCCCCCTTTTATACACTATCAACCACACCTAAAAACCAGTATGACCAGTATAAGTGGAAATTCGGAATAATTTTACAACGAAATAACAGAACCTTTATACAAACCAGATGATACATTTACTCTTCAATGTATTTATCCAGGAAAAAAAATACATAGTGGTTACTTACAGACTGATTTTTATTGTCAATGTGTTTCTTCCTAGAGCAGTGAAAGTAAATAAAACGTGTTACATGTCTTTTGCTTTAAGTATTTACTTCATGGAGGGAGTGGTGGGAAGTAACGAAGTACTTGGTTACTGTACTTAAATACAATTTTCGTGTATCTGTACTTTACTCAAGTAGATTTAATAATGGATACTTTTGACTTTTACTCCATTACGGGGTGACTGTGGCTGTGTAGGTAGAGTAGTCATCTTGTAATCAGAAGGTTGCAGGTTCAATTCCAGCTTCCTCCTGCCACGTGTCGATGTGCCCCTGGGCAAGGCACTTAACCCCAAATTGCCTACTGAGCTGCGTATCTGTGTATAAATGTGTGAGCGTTTGTGAGTGCAAATGAGTGAATGTGGCTTTAGTGTAAAGCTCTTTGAGTGGTCAAAAATGATCAGATAAAGCGCTATATAAGTTCAGTCCATTTACATTTGACAGTAAATAGTCTATCTGTACTTTCTACCTCACTACATTTGTTGCTTTACTCGTCACATTGCACTTTTTTTTTTTCCCTTAAGAATTTGAAGTTCAGGGAGTTAATGTGACGCTGTAAATTCCAAGCAATAACGTGACTTACTAATTATGATTCTCTGTTGTCACCCATGCCTCCCCCTTTACTTGCAGGTGCAGCTCCAAGACATGCAAAGTGGTTTCCTCTGAGCGGGAGAAGATGTCTGTCTAATCGTCAGTAATAGAATTCCGCGATATAAATCATAATATTTGGCAACATGTAAAATCACCGCTTCGTCCAACATTTAGTCACTTGGAAAGGAAGCTTAAAGAAAGGTAAGCTATGTGGACGTGATGCTAGCAAAGCTAACTGTATAGAGACTCATATGTTGCATCTGTGATGAATTATTATTGTATGCTGTGACCAAAGTCTGCTATATAGTTGTAGCCCCTGGTTAAAAAACCATGCTCTTAAGGCCTTTAATATTTACAAAATATTTACAAGGTTGGTTGTATGTACACAGAAAATATAATTGAGAAACTTGTATTATTGGTTTTGTAAATTTTTGATCTGAGTGATTATATACATGTGGGGAGCAGTTACTGTTGTGAGTAACGTGAGGAAAAAAAAGAGAAAAACAGAAAGCCAAAGCTTTTCTGGACGTGACTTGTGTATTTATTAAAGACTGTATTGAATTGCCTATCTATGAAGCAGTTTAGGTTAACGAGGGACAAGTGAACTCAACATAGAAAAAAGGGACAGAACAATGGGATGATGGGAAGAGGAAGGGAGAAGAACGTGGGAGATGACAAGGAGGAAGCTGATGGAGACCGCTGCTAATGCATGCAGAAGTTGAGGTGGGAGCAAAAACTCGACTGTTTTACGCACGTTCTGCACAAGTAAAACTATACACGGTTTATAGGAAACCTGCAGAAGTGTTTTGTAGTGAAGAACTGCGGAGGAGAACTGCGGCTGATCCGAAGTGACTAGAGGAACGTGTCAACATGGCGACACTCAATTTAGCATGATTGAGGAGGAGTCCTGCAACTCGGTTGTCTGGAGTTATCTATGTCACTTTTAATGTATGTATGGTCATTGGATGAGTAAGGATTTACTCAACATAGGTAAACCTGCGTGGTATCTACTAGAACTTAACGGACCCAAATAGTCACCCCACCAGTGAGTTTAAGTTCTCGTCCCAGTTAATAGCCGACAGAGCAGTGGGTTGCTATATAGTATAAGAAGTATTAGCTATTTTCAAGGTTAGCGTTCTTAAATATTGGAAAAGATTAACATTGTTTTAAATAGGCTCAAATTTAGGTTAATATTACACTCATGATTTAATCAGCATAATCTGGGCAGTAGAATATTTCTCTTACATAAATCACCATTTTTTAATTAAAGTAGTCTAAAATTGTAGTTCTGTAAATTAAAAAAAACACAGCTCTTAGCCTTTCTGTGACCTCAGCAGGCATTCACAGAGGGTCATAAACATGGCTCTTTGAAGGCAAAGAAAAACACTCTGGTCCTGTTGCCAAAGTAGACTTTCCTCCATGGCAGGGTCATAAAACCATTAGATCAGATTGCTCCAGGGTTGCCCAAGATGTGGTCTCCGGGGACAGGTCCGTCTGTGAAATTCTTTCCCGTATTTTTGTATTGGTCTATTGTTGTTTGTTTCAGGTAATTATGTCTCGTATGTCTCGGCTTGTGGTTTGTGGCTTTTATGAGGAGATTCTGAGTTTTATGTATTTGATTGTTAAACTATGATTGTACTTAGAGCGCGATTCATTTTGCTGTTTTTGTGGTTCCATTGATACAAATGATGACATCACAAACTCGAGCAATGAGAGAACAGGACAACGAGTAAGACAGAGGTTGTTTTAATTTATTCTCTCAACAATAGTGATATGACATTCACAAAAAATCCGATTGTTCTGGACCGATCTTTACTAAGTCCTATAGGACTGAAGCCTCAATGAGAACCGTTCTTTATTCTTGTGATGCTCTGCGTACACTGCAGTAGCTATTATTATTTTATTTAATTAAAAAAAATATAATTTATTTTATTGTTGTGTTTCAGAGATAGAAGGAGACCTCTGCAGATTGTGGCACAGAGATGGAAAACAAGCTGGATGAAGAAGAGTTTGAATTGATAATGATACTGGTTACACTTATTTCAGCTCTATGTATTTAATATCTAGGTGTTTGATGGGAATGTGGATCTTTCAGATCAATTTGAGAAGCAATTTTGATAAGTACACAAAATTTCACTGTGTCATGTAGCACTGGATGCTGGTCTTGACTAGGTCTTGGGTTAGGTGGTCTTGACTACAACACTGCTATGTGGCTCCTTGGTTGCATTTCCTCTCCCTCCCACCCTCTTTCCATCCCCTTTTTGTTGGATTTCTTTCTAAATAAAAGCCACTAATGTCAAAAAAGGGAAGTTCATGCTATGTTAGGACAGGAGTCAAGATGTTTCCATCCCTGAAATTATGATGAATATGTGGCAGTATGCCCTGCTTTGAACGCACCACAGAAGTGCCTGAATCTAATTGGCTGTGGTGCTGGCTGCCTGTATATAAAGAGCCCTCCCTCACCTGGTTGACATCATGTTGTTTTCCTTTCGATTCAGACCTCGGCGTTTGTTGGTGCTACACGCTAGGTAAGGCAGCCTTCATCTTTCTCCATCAAGCTTATTACTTGTGATTCGTTTCCATTTTCTGTATAACAGCCACAAATTAATGTGCGCTCAAACAATGCGCTTAACAACGCTTTGATCGCCGACCCATTGTCCTTGTGGTAAGAACCGTCCCACACTTGACGTTTGTTAGCTCAGCTTTAGCTCAGCTTCTGTTGTATATCCAGGCCGCCTGTACAAGCTCCCCTTTCCTCCTTCCTGTTAGAGGTACTACATAAAGTGCTGAGTGGTAAGTGAAGTGCTAGTTTTTGCATGCTTTTAGATCCCATTTTTAACATTTATTTTTGATAGCCGGTGCTGTTTGTCCTTGGCCGGCTGTTTGCCTGCTGTTCTGGTTGTCCCCGACTGGCGGTCTGCCCGTCATCTGAGTCATCTTTCAGCTGCCTACCTGTCGTCCTGTTTGCTGGCTTCATGCCCGCCGTCCTGGTGGGCTGGCTCCTATCACTCGACCAGTGTGGCTGATTTGGGCTGATTGGTGACCAGCTCGGACTATCCTTCTAGTGCCGCTTTGAGTGGCGGATTGGTTCCTCCCAGGACAGACTCTTAATTCGCACTATTGCTCCTTGAGTTGTTGTGGATTGAATTGTATTATGTTGTCTGTAATTTGAATGTTTTTTTCCTTTGTTTTGACAGGAACGGCCAGCTCGTGGTGTTGGTGGTGGACTTTCCTGGTGGTGGTACTACTTCTGGTTTGGTGCACGATTTTCTTTTGTTTTTGCCATGTTTCGATTTTTGTTTCTTTTCTTACCTCAAATTTCACTCCTATCTCCGAGTTGTGCTAGAACTGACTTTTAATGTGTGAGTGGTTTTAAATTAGTATTTAAACCCCCCCCCCCCTCCCCATCCCCCGAACCAGGCCGATGGGGGCCCGGGTCTGGAGGAGCGAGGGAGGGAGGAATGGACTCAAGTCGCTCGAATGTCTGATTATAGAAAGTGAGAAAGTGCGCCCTCGCCTGTTGAGAAAGGTGTATTTAATGTCACAGCACCCCCCCCAAAAAAAAAAAACGGTTTCCAGCTGGTGCACGTAAGGCGCCCGGTGATTCGTTAAGTGCCCGGTGATTCTAGGGGCCCGGTGACTTGTTCCGCTAGTGAATAAACGGTCTGGTCTACTAATAGAATGGTTTTTAAAAAAAATGAATATAATGATGAACTTGAATCAGAACATATATTTCTCAGTGGACGAACTTCCTCAATCCAAAATGCCAAAAGCCAAAATGATTCCAAGTCTGTGTTGTTCAGCAGCGCAGCTGTTGGACTGAACCATTGTTCTCACAATAGTGGGGTGACGACAGAAAAATGTATTTTAATTTTTTTCGTAGATGAATGGCAGTTACTTCGTTCTTTGTTTCTGTTGCCTTTTTTATATTGATATTGTTTAAATACAAGGGCTTATTTCATGATTTTTTGGGGGGGAGACAATTCTTGACTTTTCCAAGATTGGGGGATCCGCCCCCCTTCCGGGATTTAAATGTAAAAATGGATGGTTAAATGTAAAAACATTTCTGAAATATTTAAGTGTTGCAATAAAAGGAAAACTGATTAAATATTTTGAGATAAATATACTTTGTAACTGTATTTAATGTTATATAGCAGAGGTTTCTGAAGAAACTAATTACTGCTTAAATATGTAAAAAAAGAAAAGAAAATAAGACATTTAAAAATGTGCATATTTTTCTATATTCATTCTCTGTGTGATGGTATAATGAATGCAGCATTTTCAAAAATGGACAAAATTCTGATATTCATTTTCTGAGTTCTTGCTCTCATATAAAATAATGAACACTTCATTCTCCTATTTTTCTTCTTTTGTTTTGAGAAACCATAAATGCATATTTACCAGGGACTGTGACACGTTCAACATTATAGAAAGAATGTGAGATTCATTATATTAAAGAAGGCTAGTTAGAATATTTTGTAAACCATGAAACACTGGTACCAAATTCATGTTCGACATATCTTCCTCCCTGAAACAGATGGTTTTAGTCTTCTGTAATGTCATTATGTTTAATACGCCTCTTGTTTCTGACACCACTGCCTGATTTTTCCCTGGAATTTATCTGCAATCATGCTGTCTGCTTTAGTGTAAACACCACACTAGACACCCAAAAACTCCCCCAAGATTGTTGTCTTTAAAAGGTAATTGCACTAAATCATAGCATTCATCAGCCCATCTCAATCACTCTAGCAGCATGGAAATGAATGAGAAATCGTCTCTTTTCTTACAAGAAACATGTGATAAGCAGTCACAATATGATGTTAAAGATCACAGGCCATCATCCATTCCTTCTGGCTGAATCAGCTCTCATGTGCAATCATTTGTGTGGGATCAATACTGATGGCGCACAATGCTGGTATCATGGTGACAATTACAGGCTTGGAGTCTTGGATTCAACAGGGTGACCAGGTGCGTTTGGCTGTGCAGCAGAGCTGAGTGATTTGGCTGAGCCTTCAGTGATGACAGCTACACTGTAATTTTCATTACTGAAGAGTCTGGCGGTTCTCACTGCATCATAACAACTAGTGCAGAGTGAAATATTTATGTGTTCTTATTAGACTATTTAAGCTCGGGTCAAACAAGCGCTGTGAAGTCGCATTTTGCAAAACAGTATCTGTTGATGACAAGTACCCATACAAGCATCAACATTACAAATATCAAACTCAATTTAGAGCAAACTGCTACTCATAAAACATATCATTCACCTGTGCCTGTGCCCTGTAAAGGCCTGTCTACAACAGTTTTCTAACATTACCTTACTTAATGTTGCATTAAGGATTGTACCAACCCAAATATGGTTAATCTAAAAAGTTGATAATTAATGCACCAAATGCATCCCTGCCTGAACTAAAGTGCATTCCCATTCAAAAAGTTGAAACTTTGAAAATGTTGGAATAATTGCTGACAATGGAACTGGTAATATGGAATGGATTACAGTATTTTATTGTCAGCAAAGCAAATTTATTTGCATAGCACATTTCAGCAACAAGGCAGTCCATGGTGCTTCAGACAATCTAAATCAGTGTTTATGTTCCCCTGCTTCAACACACCCAATTCAAATGACTGCAACTCAGGAAAACCCTGTTAACCAGCCACCAATTTAAATCATGTGTGCTGAAGCAGAGCGAAGTCTAAAACTTTCAGGGCAATGTGACTTGAGGACCAGGGTTCTACTCATTCATTCATTCTATAAATCTACTCAATCTACTCACCTAGTAAATTTGAGATGTAGAGCTACAGTATAATCTTCCTAATTATGGTAAACCCTCTTATTGTTTGTCATAGTTTGAGCTCTGTCTACCCAAGCAGGTAGACAGAGCTATAGTCAAACAGACCATCCAAGACCAACTGAAGACCATGACAAGACCAAGATGACACAATGAAATGTGAAACATGAGCAAAATTACTTCCCATAAAAACAATATTCAGAACTGAAATAAATTTAACCATCTTTATTTTATACTCCTGTCTCTCTTTCAAAAATTATTTCAGAATGTTAAACAATTATTCCTCATTCATCTGCCATTCAAAAGAGCTACTCAAACAATCCATTTTTTAATATATAAATTGTTCTAGAATGTATGCATTCGTCCAGTGGAAACCTACAAGTATAAATAAAAACTGTGCAAACTCACTTACCAGTCCAGGATTTGTATTGACTGTAGGCTAGTGGTGGATAAATATCCAAACAAGGATAACTGTCTGTACATGCAGTCAGTGTTTGTGAGGATAAATAGTGCCAGTCTGGTTAGAATTGTTACAGTGAGATACTGCTCCTAACATGAAAACCCTCTGAAAGCTCTCAGCTTTCTCTCAGGCAAAGGGAACGAGGTTTCAGGGTCCAAGCAGTTTCCAGAGATCACAGCATTTGAATAATACCAGTTGAAGCCACCTTTCTCAGTGAGTTGAAGAGATTAAAAATTGCAAAATGTGTAAACGTCTTTAAGAAGCTGAGGCGCAGTGATAAAATGTGATGCATGCCTCTGAGGTTGAGAGGGAGACAGACAAGGCAGGCGGAAGGAAACACATGGACTTTGGCAAATGTGGTTTCAACAGGATGTTCTGGGCTGGGTTATACCTTCACTTTGACTGCTAGCTTTTTTCTGGCTGCTGGTAAGCCTTCAATTAAATGACGGCTACCTTTTTCAAGTCGTTAATCCTCTTACAGTTTGGAACCCTACACTTGGCCATGTGGAAAACACACACGAACACACACGCGCAGACACACAAATAGTGTATTCAGAAGTGTGAGTGTGCATGAGCAGTGAGTCTTCTTCAGCTTTAGCCCTCATATTCTTCTTTTTGTGACTCTCTCTTCTGGTTCCCTCTCAAGTTGACAAAAGAAAGTGTTGTTGTCACAAACAGAGCCGTTAGGAAAGCTGTTTTTTATTTAATTCAAACCCATTACTGTAGCAAAATGTCTCAAACAAGTGTGTAGTATTTTATGTAAAATGTTTACACAAAATACTATGTAAATTAAACTGAAATACCAATTTATTTTTTATTATATTTCTAATATTAGTCTAGTCTTCATAGAAATGAAATAATAAAGCAACAATAATTCCAACTAGAAATACCAGACTAATGTGTGGTGAGCAAAGATGTTTTTTGAGCGTACCCAGGGCTAAAGTTCAGAAGAATGTGTCCAATCTGTGTTAAATAACATATTGATGCCAAGTCCATAAGCAGATGATGTTTTCACATTAGATGCAGTAGATTTAGAAGATTGATACTTTGAATTGAATTAAAAAAAAATCAAATTTCAAGACACAATAGTAATTATGTACGTGTTTATTAACTGCAGTAGTACAAATCTGTTTTTACCAACACCTACACATTTTTACCAATGTGTAGGAGCAGACCATTAAAATAACTATTCAAATTATTTATGTAACTGTAATTATTTTTTCATCAAGTGGACTTTACTAGACATGATTACAGTATTGCTATCTGCTAGCTCAGATACAGTGACTTTGTTTGTGGTTCAGGCACAGAGCACAGAGACCTGACATGTACACAGAGGGAATAAGTTTAATTTAAATAAGGGAAAAACTGAAAATGTTACTATGTAACATAACAAGTATTTCTTCTTTGTGACCCTCTGATATGAAAGTCTGTTGCAAGGTTTGTAGATGCTAACCATCTGGATATAAAGCTAATTTGTGGCGTTAGAACCTAAGATTTCCATAATTAATAAAGCAAGAAGAAAAAAAGCTCAAGGCTCTCTTTTATTAGATGTGAGATGTTGTTGCATCTCTACATATTGTTGCATTTTTTTTGTTTTAGAAACGGTGAAGTACTCCCTATTTAACCCAAACAAGGATTATTTTAGATTATTAGTAATATCAGAAATTGTGGAGTACGCACTATTTAGATCAGTATTATACAGCCCAGAAATGGAATCAGAATTAGAATTAGAATAACTGCGAATTTGGAATCCAGAAATACTTAACAGGAACAGTCACTGCTTAGTTTATATTACTTTAACCCAGAAAAGGATTTAGCTTATTTTATCAGAAACTGTAGAGTACTCACTATTTAGAAATGGAATTAGATACTTAGCAACCCTGAACAGGAACAATTAGTTTACATACTTTAAACATTAGATTTGTTTTCTTCCCTCTTTTTTTCCTTTCATTTAGTTTGGTATTTTGTTTGTATTTCCCTTTAACTCATGTATTTTTGTTTGTTGTTTTATGTGTAAGATGTTACTACAAACTGGCTGCGAATTGATAAATGTATCTTTAAGTGATTCAAAAAATCTGTAAGTGACACAATAGAGAGGATTACATAAATAAAAAGTTACTGGATTTTGTTTCTTACAAATCTGCATGTGGAAAATATTTATTTTTCTCTGAGAAAAGAAAATCCATTATTACTGTTTGCTTTCTGTCTTGGAGCATTTTGAGCTGAGCCTGTCACCCAAAACACAGATTTATGGCAGCTTTTACATAATGATGATGTCATGTTGTATGTTTGTTGAGTCAACCCAAATGTAACAGGCAGAAATGCCAAGGATCGTTTTTGTGAATTTAATAAAAAAATAAACAAACTTACAAAAATCACAGGGAGCTATGGCAGAACACAAAGCATCATTCTAAAAGAACAAAACAGACACAAGAACATGGGAAATAACAAAGAAGAGACAGGAGGAACCAGCAAAGAGTGATTGAAATGAGGTGCTTAAGTACTGGGAAGTTGAATGCTGAACAAAGGACCTGAGCTTATGAGCTAACTGATTGGAGGTGTGAGGGAAGAGAGCAGACGAGAGAAAGAGAGAGAGAAGGTGACAAGGGAGAGTACACAGGAGTAATCTAACAAGAAAGCAAACTAAACATAATTAAACATAACTAATAACTAGACAGAAGAATTAAACATAATAAATGATAATCACTAATAAGGACTGAACTTATTATTTCCTATCCAAAACAGGAAACTAACAAGATAAAAATGAAACTATGGCCATATGAATGTTGGCAAACTGCAAGCAAGATCAGTGAGAAAACAGCCTCAAAGTTTCAAAAGACCTCACCGCACATTTTATAAGCTGCCTGGGGTTGTCAAAAGGACTGTCCATTTACATTACTTTGCATTAATAATTAATAATCATAAGGTTTATTACTCTTACAAGGAAACTGAATCTTCAGGACTGTTCACTTTAAAGAGCTGTTTAAATGATCCATTTTTGTAAATGTCAATTTTTCTAAAAAAAAATCCCAAAAAGCCATTCTATGTTCTGGCCAGATGTCTGAAGTGTCTTAACAGCAGTTTTCATGGCTCTCCCTGTTTAAGAACATCAAAGAATACTTTAGTACTGTTCCATCTGTGCCAGGAGTTGGTCCACCATCAATCAATCAATCAAATTTTATTTGTATAGCACATTTCAGCAACAAGGAGCTTTACATAATTAAAGAAAAAATAAAAACAGCATGCGACATTAAATAAACAGTAAGAAAGAAAAAGAGATTTAGAAAATAAAAAAGATTAAAAAAGATAAAAATTTACTTTTATTATGGAATTTAAGCGCCTGTCATGACCGGACTCCGCCGTCCGTTTAACACTTGTCACCTAACAGGACAAGGTCTCCATCAGCCTCTCAGTGACCTCCGCCCTCTTTCCATCCACAAGTGTCTCTGGTCTCCTGATTTTGTGACTAGCTTACTTGTGTCCAAGGCTTCACCATCACACTCACCATTGTAGATCGTTTTTCTAAGGCTTGTCATCTGATCCCTCTCTGTAAACTCCTGTCATCTTTTCAAACTGCACAACTTTTGGTGAAACATGTTTTTTATTTGGATGGCATTACCAGTGAAGTCCTTTCTGACCTCAGTCCTCAGTTCACATTGTTAGGAGAATAAAATCATTATCTTCTGGCTTGTTATATTCTCTTGTGCTGAACCAGTTCCCTGTCTATGTTGCACATTTCTCTCCTTGTAGATATTTTAAATAAACAATCATTGCATTCTTAAGTATTTGTTCACTGATTCTGCATATAGGTTACAAGAAACATGACAGAACTTTGAGTTTTCTGTTAAGTGAAATAATACTAATGAAGCAAAACTTATTTCCCATCTGTTTGATCACTGTACTATATTTGTGGCTTAAGCAAGAACAACAGATTTGACGCAAAGATGAGTGCAAACTTTCTATCTTTAACTGCACTTGATAGGTGGGTTTTTCTGTTGCATGTATTTAGTGCAAACTGCTTCTATAATCCAGTGTAGAAATAAAAACTGCAAAACACAGAGCGTATTGCAACGTCTCCTCTTTTAGACTGGGGAAAATTTGGACATCAAAAGATTTTTTTTACCAGAAGAAAAAAAAATAAAAATCTGTGCTGCTCGGGTAAAATGTTGACTGAGACACTGAAACCTGTTCTAAAATTTTTGAGGTTCTAACAATCAGGATGGCAAAATGTTAGACAGGCTTCACCAGCAATCCAGTGCAGGTACCCAATATGCATAATGTTACAATTTTCACTGCCAGAGCTCTTGTTTAGAAAATCTTAGAGGACTCACAAACATCAGCAAACTGCTTCTCTAAGCATCTGATACATTCTTCCTTACCCACACAATCGCACAACCAGCTCAAGTCAACATCACGTAGCGTAGTCAAAAACAGTCACGCTTGTAAGAATACTAATGAAAATAAGGTTTCTGTAATGACCAATCAAAACAAAAGCGAGAAGCCCATTATCTGTCAATATCTGTGTAAGTAGCAAGCCTGACTGGAACATAGTGATTTACTGTCCAATTTTCAATGGACCCTGTATCCGTTTCAATCAAATCCCCAATATTAACACACAGCAATAACTTCTTCTGCCTTATTACAAATGCAGCCCTACTCTTCACTAAATCAGCTTGCAGAAGCTCACATCATTCAGTGTGGAAATAAGGCATATTTTATACAGGCTGAATCACAGTCAAAATGAGCCATTATTGTTTGCTTCATTTTTTCCCCAAATAAAGCTTGCTTTCTCTCAGCACCTTTGCTTTGTCCTCGTGAAAATAAACTACAACCTGCAGATTCTTCTAGATACCACAGCAGGGGGCAACATTAATGTTCAATGATTCATTGCAGTTTTTATTTAATACTGAGTTTAAAAACAAACATTAATTTAAATTCATAATAGAAATAACATGAAAAGGAAATCATCTTCTGAAGCAAACACAGTGAGACACAAAAAACAGGGGCAAAATGCAATCGTACAACATACTTGTTAGTCCTAAATGTATGATTAACATATTTCACTGACAAAACTGCTTTGTTAATGTTTGGTACCAGCAAACCTGTATATGACAAAATGTTCACTGTGTCTGACATTTAAATGATTCAACATTATTCAGTTTTTACAATTACTTTTTTTTTAATCTATCAAGACACTAAGCTTGCGTTCATTAGTCTGGTAAGTAAATGTGGTCTACTTAAAAGCTGAATTGAGTTCATTATATGTAATGAGTTTGAAGAGAAATGAAGCATTTTAGCATTCCAAGTAATGTAAGAATGTTTTTTATAGCATTCTGCTAGGAAGCTGGCTTTAAACAGACATTGAAGTTGTATTTGCTGTTGCGACAAACCCCACTACTGCTTTAAAGGGATTGTGCAAAGTTAACCTTTGCACATACAATTACTTCCATTCTTTCTTGTTTTTTTTACTTAACCTTTATTTCACCAGGAAAATCCCATTGAGATTAAAAATCTCTTTTGCATGAGAATCCTGGCCAAGACTGGCAGCAGCACACACAGATTACAGAACATTCACAGCAAATTTAGAAGCATATTTGGGTTTCAACTGCTTCTAAAAACAACCCAAGCACTTTAAAAAAATCACCTAGACATTTTTTTGGCCATAAGTTTGTGTTTTTTTAGTGTCTGGAAAATGAGCCATTTCAAAACCTCCCAGTTGTTAAATCAGGTGGAAGATTACCATTTCAAAATACCACTATCTTTGATATTTCTGCATTTAAAACTGTCTTAAGCCCAGCCAGACAGAACTGAAGAGTATCAAATGCATGTTTAAAAAAATGTTTTATCATCTCAAACCAAACCAAATGTCTCAGTTTTCTTTTTTTTCTCCATTTTTCTATTCATTTCTTATGGAACTTGTGTGATGAGAACTTCTAATCTTGTCCATGGCCACAGGTCTATAAAATCCAGCACTTAGCCACACAGACTGCCTATACAAATGTAGAAAGAACGCATACTCTCAGCAGCTCAGTGGATTTCAGTGTGGTACTTCAACAGAATGCCACCTGTGCAATATATCGATCTGTAAGAATTTTTTAATAACACAATATCTCACAGTCAACTGGTGGTGGTAGAACAAAAAGATGGGACCAAATCAAAACAACAGCAATAGGGGGTCATGCAAATTCAAAGAGCAAAGTTGGAAGATACTGAGAGACATCTTGTGTACAAGAGGCCAATTTTCTATAGAATAGGAAAATACAGAGCTTGAAACTTCATGTTTGTTTTTCAGACATTCTGGAGCGGCCATATTTCCAGGGATTGCAGGTTTGGTGAAGAACTTGACTGATCTGAGTGTTCAATTCAGCGTTGCGACTTCAGGTTTAAGTTGAATAAGAGAGAAACGGTAAGTCAGGCCTTAGTGTTCAGCATTAGTGTCAGAGTTAACAAATGCACTTTTGGAAGAATGGTCAAATTTTCCTAGAAACATGCTACAGTCAGAAAGGTTAAAGGTGTTCATGTAAACTCCATGAAGTGACAATGGGGCATTATTCAAGTTTTTATATGTAGGCAGATGAGCACACACATAAGTTCAATAATTAGCAGGAAATCTAAAATCTTCCAACTGCAAAATAAGGCTCCGTTTACACGACAACGTTTTCGGGGGAAAACGGAAAACGGAAGAGTTTTGTTCCGTTTTTGTTGGATCGTTTACACGAAAACGTTTTAAATAC
>CAEGAF010023156.1:0-20343 GCA_903067075.1 Micropoecilia bifurca
GAACGCCAGCTGGAGATAGGCACCAGCAACTCCCGACCCCACTAAGGGACAAGGGTGCAAGAAAATGGATGGATGGACTTATGAAATAGCAGACATAATACATAGCTTTGTGTTCTCAAATCTGATTATTAAGAGTTGGAGGTTTGTATCGGCACCTGCAAACTGCTATGTTCTGTTATTTATTTATACATGTCTAATTCCAGAAAATATGAATTTTTATTTATGTTTTCATGTCTAAACCTGAAATTTAAAAAATGTAAATCACTTATACAGGACATAAGAACTCTGACCTGTAGTAGGTCTGGGACATCTGGAAGGACATGGGCAGCATGGGCAGGCCTCGGTTCTTCTTGGGCTCAAGCGTCTTACTGATGCGACGGCGATTGAACATACGCCTCTTCTTGCACTGGACGAACACTTGACAGAGCAGCTCCTGGTTATACTTACTGTATGTGTGGAAAGTCTAAAACATAAAAAATAAAACTTCATTTGGCAGTAATGTAAGAATTCATAATTTTATGTTATGAATTTGGTCACGAGACTCTATCAAAATATTTTAAAGGGGCAGTGTGATGTATTTTCCAGGCACACAGAGCCATTTTGTAGCACAATCAAGTAACTGTTAAAATCAGCAGTAATGAGATGCTGCATTAAATGACTTAAAAATAAATTTTACTTCATAAATTAACACCTTGTAATTGGGCCTCTGTCTCTTTAAAAACTTATATTTTTATCTGAAATTCCACCTTCAGGAAGTCATCACAACATGGCTCCTCTATTAACCCCTTAACAACATTTTTACCAGTGTTGCACTGAGCAGTAGCTGAGTTTCTACAAATGTTTTGCACAGCTGAATGGTTGCCATGGGAGATTAAAGGGTTTATAAACATGCATGAAAGAATCAAAGCAACACTCCAGGTATGTTTTTGATGAGGAAATAATATTTGTTATTCCCTCATCAATCCCCTCATACATTACATTGTATAACATAATGTAATGTAAAACTCAAATAGTCAATATTACATAATAATGCTCCTTTTTTGTTGTAAAATGATGACAGAAGACCAGCAGATGCAAGTCTGAAGATAAAATTTACAATAAATGAACACCTTGCAACAAGAAAGGCTTACATAATGTCCTATTGCAGTTTACATTTATTCAAATTAAATGACAGGTTTTGTCACCTGAAATGATCTGAAAGACTTCATCTGACCATTGGTCATAGACAGTGAGCTCTGGATGAGATTGTGTAAGACAATAGCATGGATGTCTTCTTTGCTGTGAGGAATAAACACAAACAAACTATGATAGGTACCAAAACAACAACAAAAAAAACAACAGAAAACACATTAACACATTAAATCAAGTTTAATTGTACTGCACAAATCAGCAACACGGTAATTCAAAGTGCTTTACATCTTGAAGACATAAAAAAATATCAAAGACATGTCATAGAGTCAAAAGTTGTTAAATCCATAAAAATCCTTACCAGTTGATGATGTCTTTGGATGGGACATATTTTCCACTGTCTATTGCAGAAACTTTAAATCTGTAAACGAAACATTATCCTTATGGAACCTTGATCTGTTTTAAAGATAAACACATAAAAATGGTCTATTCTAGTGGTGGCCAAATGTTTTGCCTTCGGGGGTCAAAAAATGTAACTTACAAGTGCACAAATTTGTCACTTGTGATTTTTTAAATTTTATTCTTATCTGCTGAACAATAAACTTAAAAAATTGAAATCTGTACATCATTAAAAATCCAAACAAGAAAAAAGGGATTCAAACAATTTTGACATTTTGTGGGTCAGCCATTGTTTTTTTATTTTGCTGGACAAATTTTTGTCTTTTCTTTACTTGTTGTCAGGGACCAAACAAAAATTATTTCAATGACCACAAATGGCCCATGTGCCTCACTTTGGACACCCCCTGATGTATTCTTACCGTGTGAAGATCTGCTCCTGAGAGTCGGGTATGACCAGGTTGTGATCACACATGACTGTACTGAACTTCTGTCTCAGCAGCCACACATACTCCGAGAAGACTTTGGCGCAGTCCTAAAACACAACGAGAAAGCATGAATCCACATTATATACAGTCAAGATGAAACGGTTAAGAAAATAGAAACAGATTAGCGTACGTCTGCCTGATCTGGGTCAGCAGGTTTGTTCTTCTCCAACAGGCTCATCAAAGCTTTGTCCTGATGTACCTCAGCCAAACAGATCCTGAGACAAACAACTCATTAAAACACCTTGAGGGATTTCATTGAAAACGTTCAGTCTAACATGTGCTCTCTAGCCCCACCTGTAGTTCAGGAGTGTTTGAGGATTTTTCATGATGTATCTTGTGCGACGTCCAACAGCGACAGACGTTTTATCTTTCGATATGTCGAACTCTGCGTGGAGAAGATCTCTTACGACACAGTAAGGCACAAACGGCCTTTTTATCTGCAAAACAAGAAAGAAAGAAAAGCGCCTTTCAGAAGGTTTATTATAGAGAAAAAAAATCTTCAAAAAAGTCAGACGTCTAACAGCTGTGTATTTGTACCTTGCTGTTGAGCAGTTGTGATGCCACAGAGCAGAGCATCATGACCGAGTCCTCCTGAACAGACCAGTAAACTCGGTGTCTGGTCATTCTTTTCAGAGCCTGGTGGTCAGTAGCGTCATGGGCTCGAGTTCGTTTTCTAGGTTCTGTACAACAATTGCACACACAACAGTGGAATTTCAGGCATTTACTTATTGTTCATTTTTGGTTTCTGTAAGCTCAATTAAAAATTTAAGACTGTTAAGGGTATAAAAAAGAAAATGTTATTTGATTGCATAGTAACCCGTGTTCAGTGCATTAAATCCAGAATATGATGGATTAAATTAGAACACATAACGCTGAGTATCGCTTGTCAAATTAAAAGTATCTTTAGCAAACAACAACCTTTAAGCAGCTATTAAACATACTTTTAATTAAGCCCACATTTTTGTTCTCTTGTTGGTTCTGACACTCTGCCCACAGAAAGTCACCAAAACATGGCTCCTGTTAACCCTTTAACAGCTTTTTTAGCGTTTCACTGAGAAGTAGCTCCTATAATGAGCTCAGCAGATGTTCAGCTCCACTGAACGAACAAATACAAAATGTATGACTTTACTAACTAAAAGTAAAGAAAAGCATTTTAACATAAAAGTCGTAAACTTTTAAGGTTTACGACGTCTTTAAGAAAACATCCTGATAATTATACAAAATTACACCTTTCAAATCTTTAACAAACAATTTCAAGCACCTCTGAACCGTGTTTTATGGTAAACAACACAATACCTTTTTTCTTCCTGCGTGGGGCCTTGACCACTTCTGTTTTCTTTCTCTTCCTTGTCTGTCCCTTTCCTCCAACCACCAGCTTGTTTCTTAAAACCGGCTCTATCCCCATCTGTTTACAGAGAAATCAATCATATTTTTAATCAGAAAGTGGATATAAAAACCATAACTTAAATTTGTTTGATTTTGTAGTTACATCAAGGGAATATTAGAAAAACCGGAAGCTGACATGCAGTCATACCTCGACGTTTTCTGCAATCAGAGGCCGCTTGTTGGTCAAATAACAAGGTGTGAGGCTTTTTCCTGTCATTACAAACATCATGTTAAGTTCATGAACAACATGACACTATGGCAGCTTCACAAGAACTCACCAGGTTTTGATACAAGTCACGCAGAAAAGCCCTTCAACAAACTCACCAGCTTGAAGAGTCATCCTGAGGGAATTTCTACTCAGCAGGCTCTTCAGCCTCAGTTTAGAATCTGGTCCCTCTGAAATACTTGGTCCCTGGAAACCATAATAATAGTTAATAAAAGTCTTACATCAACATACTGTTGCAATTTTAGACTGTGATTCTAATGCCTATGGTACCGGCTTAGAGGTGAGAAGGTGGCATGTCCACAGCCAGTTGCGTTTCAGATGACTGAAGAGTTCAGAGTCCAGACCTGCTGCTCCTCTGCCGTCTCCCGGTATGGAGCCGTCGTCACACACTTCATAGCTACCTCTGAGGGAGCGAGCATGGGAGAAATGAAAGGTACTGATTATTACAGCTGATTTAATTCACAATTTAAAAAATTTGACTACAAACAGATGCGAGTTTCTATGTAACGTCACATCATTTTATGTGTTACTGAGAGTGTGACACAGCAGCCTCACTGAGGCCAACAGGAAGAGCCTCCAAAGATTCTGTAAAAGAGCTGAGATGATTACTAGTGGTGGCCTGCGCCTCCTGAAGGCCCTGTGCAGCCTGGCTGCAGTAACAAGATACTCACCACTCAAAACAACTCCTCCCACTCTGGACCTCATTAATCTGCTCCCATAACTCCACAAAAACAAGGACAAACTGGCAGAGAGAGACGGCTGGTTTCCAAACACGTACACACACCAAATTCAAGCACATACAAAGTTCTTCACCAAGCAACGAACTGTCCAAACTATTATGATAAACCACAGAGGTGGAGGGTCATAATTTAGAATCGAACTGAAAAGCTATAGGGGCAGCATTACTTTCAGATGTTATAAAAATGCTATACATATATATCAAATTTGATTTTATAATAATTAATTGGGACTCTGTCTCTTTAAAAACTTCCAATTTTTTCTGAAACTCCCCATTCAGGAAGTCATCACAACATGGCTCCTCTATCAAAATTAACAACATTTTTATCAATGTTTCACTGAGAAGTAGCTCCTATCATGAGCTCAGCAGATATTCAGTTCTGCCAGGTGTTTTCTAATTGCTGCTGACTAGTCTGGAGGAGCTGAGTGGATGGCTGCTGTTGTGGAAGGTTTCCTTAAACAAAGAGTGAGGGAAAACTGTTTCAAGACCCAAAAAACCAGGGAGAGAATATATTCTTAATCGGTATTTATTCAAAGGCTCTACAGCGTTTGAAGTCTCTGCTCACTGATCGCAGTCAGGAGAAAGAGTCTGGAGCAGAACACAGCTTACGGTTTTATAGGGAGGGTTTCATTCCATTCACATAGTTTAATAATCTACTTGGTTACAGAACAGATAGCAGACAGCAAGCACATGTCTTCTTTCACTAGGGGAGCCATGAGGGATAAAGAAGCAATTCATAGAACTGTTGTGCATTGATTCAGTTAATAATCATAGTAACCTTAACATTTTCCACTGTACTGCTCTGTGAGACCAAAGCTCGAAAACTGCATACAATTTGAGAAGGTCCTGAAATTGTATCCATATATAAATTCAAAACTTCAACATTCAAAAATACTTTATTCATCCCAAAGGGAAATTAAATGTTGTAGTAGCTCAAATGAATTAAAATTCAAATAATGCAAATGAGAAGATATGTTTTTTTTTTTTTTTTACCTAATTAGACTCTTTCAATTTAGAAGTGTTTACAGAAAGACTTCTACAAAAATGAGTAAGTTGTTTTCCACACATTTTTTCCCTTAATACATGAAGAATTTATATTCTGCTTACTTTAGCAGGTAACTCATTCCAGCAATCGTGTTGTGATCGTGCACAAAAGGAGGTGCTGAATCATCGTCCGGGTTGTTTCTCTTGCTACGAACCACCCCTTCATAAGAAAAGCTCAGAATTAGTCAGATCTTCAAATAACAACTGTTTTACTTCACATTGTTTCAGGCACTGCATTAGCATTTTATGTGTTAGTGTATCCATGTACCCAGTGGCGTATTGAGGCAGACACACATCAGGTCGAACCAGAAGCTCTCCACGTCCTCCGTGGTGTTGAACGTGTACTGGCGCCTCTCGAAGGGCGAATCAGGCGGTTCCTGCACCAGCCAGTAGTGAGGCTCCGAAGTGGTTGTGTCGACAATGGAGGCTTTGTGCTTCAGATAAACAAACACCTGGATGAGAGCAAAACAAATGACAGCAAAAAAATGAATTCAACAAATTCTGTCTATGACACCATCTTTCGTATTAAGAAATTTTGACTGACATGAAGCATTTTAATTCTCACGTTTTCATTAGCTGAAAACATTTATATTCACACATTTTTATAAGCTGAAAATGTTCATTAGCTGCTAATTAGGATGATTTCTGCTAATCATCCTAATTAGTAGAAATGAAGGCTCTGTAGCATCAATCTGTGTAATTAATCTGTATAATGTGGTTCACTTAATGATAAAGTTTCTTAAATTATGGAAAACACTTTTAGAATATTATTTTTTATAGTACTCTAATGTATTGAATGGGTCAGTACATAAATTAAGCTAATGTTTTCACTTTAATTTCATCTATATTTCTTAGTACCTGGTCTTTGTCTTTGAATCTCTCAACTACACCGAACTGCACCAAACCCATGTAGGTCAACTTCTGCAGGTTCTCATGAAAGAGAAAAATGTATTTCCTGGGGGGAAAAAAAGGCAGTAATTGCTGCTCGGCAGGCAAGACTGCGGTTTCTGACAGAAAATTAAATTCAAAGGTAAAGAAAAATAGGAAGAAATGAGAATCACCTTTTATAAAGAAGCTGTCTTTTCATTCTAGAGGGCAGCGCTCTGACGAGATAGTGCTGCTTCACAGAGTCACTGAGGTAATCCTCCAGCTCATCTACCTGCGGACGCACAAGCATGAGCAGAACATTCAAGATGTTGTTTGTGAAGTGCGAGGTGTGCAGTTATTATGTATCAATGCCTTTCTGTCTCGTCTGCATCAATTTTAACATAAAAGAAAAGAAAAAAAAGAAGTTTTACACGTCTAACCATGAGGAAATATAGTGGCTGCCCTGTTAACATCCTGCCCTGTTATGTCTTTGAATTGTGTCTTTCACATTTGATGCTGAAAAGTACATGTATATTTGGACCAAGTGTGTGGAATTCACACAGTTGTGCAAGTTTTGTTTGCTTTTTGATTTAAAAAAAAAATATTTCATGAATCAACCAGGGAATGAACTTTCAATGTTCTATGAAAGACTCCCAAAATTATTAGTCAAATTAATCGGACAGCAGGAAAAACTGTCAGTTTTGGGAATCAGGACAAAGATGTTTCAAGACAGAGGAGCAAGATTAAGTACTATGGATGTACTGAACCACTTTTTCTTTTTACTTCCAATACTGACATCTGATGTTTAGTAAGTTATATGCAGATTTTTTTCTTTTTACACACAGAAATAAATGTGATGAATTTCACATTTATTTGATAACTCTGCACTAGTATCGCTCACTTAAATACACCAGTAGCTTCACAAGCTTGGTCATGTAAAAACAACACAAATTTAATTTGTTCAGTCAGTGCAATTAGAACTAGAAAAGCCAATGTAAAATAAATAAATAAAAAAGCTGAATCTGACTAAAACAATAGGTTGACTACTTTGGTCAAACATGTAAAAATAAACTGCAACAAACCTTTTAAATGGTTCATAAAGTGCAATTAGGAATTCTAAATATAAAATAAATAATAAAGCTCGTCGTCGCTCAGAGCACAAAACATAGAATTAGACTGAATAGATCTGTCTCTATTTATCAGGCATTGTCAGATGCCTGACTGAGAACAACGTAAAAATGATTTGACCCTTTTATGTTTTCTTATCTCTTGAGAGATGCTCGTTTAATTTTCCAATCTAAATCTGCAGTGATTATCATCACCAACAATTTTTGATTTAATTTCAACCAAAATTAATTCAGCTGACCACAGGGGATTTACTGGAGCATCACATGTTCCTTTAACTTCTACATAAAACTTTGCTCTCACCTGGTAATTGATTTGGACGATCTGCACAAAAATAGAGAGAGGCAAGCAAAGGAGGAGACTGCGAACCATCGCCCAGCCGCTGGTGAAGCCTTTGTGTAGAGGAACAGGAGGGATAAATCTCCTCCATGAATCCTCATCAGCATACACTGTCAGAAAGACACATGGAATATAAATGCTTCTTTAATGGCTTTAGTGATAAGTAACTTTATACAGAAATACCTGTAGTTTTTTGTTTATCACTTTACCTTATTGACACTCTTACCTTTCATGTCGGCGTCAGACTGTTCCGGTTTAGACTGATCACCCTGCAGCCCGTCTTCATCGCCTAATCCCTCATCTATTGAAGGCAGATTAGAGATTTCGTCCTGCTTTGCTTGGGATTCTGGGAGCCCAGCGCCAGAATCAGAGCTGGCCGGTTCCGCCGGACTCTGTCTGGCAGAGAGAGCCTCAGTGGGGTTATTGCGCAGCGGGTGGCCATAGATGAGATACCAGAGGAAACTGTGAACGGCACGCAGACGAATCATCTTGGGCTGGAAGCCCAACGTTTTGCCCAATCCAGGAACTGTAAACGTCAAAAGAGAAGAAATACGGTTGGAAAATTGGTTAACCTAAGAAAAAGTCCTGAAATTGGATGTATTTATAATGTTGTCTTATGGCAAAATTATTTGTTTTTCATAACAAAGCAGGGACTGTACTCTCTGGAATCCTGGAAATTGTATTAATTAATTTTCTTTTTCTTTTTTTTATTTTTCATAAAAGTGCCAGAAAAACTTTTTTTAACATAATTAGCGTAATTAACAGACTAATGTAATTATCGAGCTCAACAACATTCTCCACTGTAAGTGGCAAACTAGTTTTTCTAAGAGGAAAGAAATACTTTCCATCACTCTGCAGCTGTTTTGAAATTACAGTGAGCAAACTGTCTGTAGCGCTTAGAACTATAATAAGCAACATGCTAGATTTAGCATAAGTTGGGCCAGACTTTAGAAACGGCTTACAGTGACAGCAGCTCAGGGTGGCAATTCTTTGGGGGCCCCACAAATTTTTGGTTTCTATTTTTTTTATATATTCCAATTCTTTTTATGCACGTGTTTTTTGCATATGCCTGTCACAATAAGCAATTAATAAATTAATCACACAGTAAATTTAAAGGAGCTTGATAGTTTCCATTTTGATGGTTTTTATTTTTTGAAAGAAGTTTGTTTACAGAGATCACAGTCCCTTTTGTTTATGATTTCTATTTTGTGCATTTTTGTTATTTCTATTTTATTTTTTGCTTTTGGTTATTTTATTTTAGATGTTTAAAATATCTTCCAGTTCCACTGTTAAGTGTTATTTACATAATTGAAGTCTGTTGTTCTCAGAGAGCAAACTTACATTATTATTATTCCATAATAAATTATGGAATAATGGCCCCAAAAACACCAACATTATCATTTATCACAATAATTAATGGGGCAATTTATAATTAATAAGTAGGACCACTGTAAAAATAGTAAAATATTTTTTCCTTAGCAGATGGGGCACCAAAACTGGCTCTAGCCCAGGGGCCCACATCCTTATAAATCTGGCCCTGAGCATCAGTGGGAAAATTTTCCGATTTAAATTAAACTACTTGGATGGCTTTATGCATTTTTGCATTTTCTACTTGATGTCATAGTGTCCTAACACCGGAGTTCAAACTATTAACAAGAAAATGAATAAAACCTAAAGGGATAAAGTACAAATATACACGTCTTTGTTTACAAAAGCTGGCTTGACAAAATCTGAAATCCCAATGTGTCATTATGAGTGATTATTAAGAATGTCAATTAATAAAAGATATAAACCACCGTCATTTCTGTATACTTCATTAAAAGTAATCACTGAGAACCTGGTGTGGGTTTGAAGCTCGAGTCTTCATCACATCCTAACATCTCGTTTCTTGAGATGCTCTTCTGTGCTTTGGATCTGGTTGCCTTATCTGATTTGAGCTGCTCTCCTTTTTCTTCAGCAACCTGCAGACTGAGAGACAGACAATAAAAGACAAAATGAACATAAGTTAAAAAAAAATTAAAAATAGAAACTTAACATATTGTAGGCTGGTGTTTTTCAAAGTCATGGTCGCTGTCGGGGCATCAGAAGGTTGGAGGGAAGATGAGAAGAAAATGCAAAACTAAAAAACTCCTTTCCATCCTACAACGATGCAGAACTTTTTACTTGACCTCAGCAGAAATGGCACATCTTGTTGGTGCTTACCGTCCAGCTGCGTAGGAGCTGGAGATTCTGAACCGGATCTGTTCGATGAGCTGACTGACTCTCACATCACTCGGCTGAATGGACGGATGAGCAATTATGTCCACCTACATGTGTGAAAGAAAAAAAAGAAAGAAAGAAATCACAAAAACATTATAACTAGAGTTAATAGTTTGGGGTCTGTCTTTATAGTTTAGTTTTATTTCCATTTGACTTTTTGTTTGTCTAATTCAGTTAATTTTAATTAGTTATTAAAGTGCTTGCCAGTTTCTATAAGTTAAATGTTGTTTAGTTTAGTTTTTAACTGTTACATTAGTAGTTTTTGTTTTTTTCATATTTTGGCTCATTTTTCGGCGCAGAATTCAAAAAGGTCTAAGTGTTTTATTGTGATTATGTAAACATCGATTGAGTAATAAATACTCAACAGAAGAAACCATTATCTTCTGATAATTGATTGCAAAAGCAATCAATTATCATTGAACAACTGATTCTGATGTTTTCTCCCGAACTTTGTTGTCATCATTTTGTGGACTAGAATAGAGCAGCCAGGAATATTGAGTGATGTAATTTGATGACAGTTGACATAAAGTGCTTTTCTGTCAGTCTGCAAGGCTGATAAAAAAGATTCATAAACACAAAAACAAAGGATATCATATCTATAACTTCAGTATGTTTTACTTTGATAAACACACAATACAGTCCCAGATAGTTTTCACCCATTAATTACATTTTTATTTATTTCAGTTAGCAAAAATGTTTTTCTCAATTTCAGTTTTTGTTATTTCCTTAAAATTAATATATTAATTAATTAATATTAGCTGTGATAATTTTGGTGGCTACTTCATGATAGTTTGTGAATAAATCTAGCAAAAGGAAAAGGAAAAATCCAGCTGTTCTAGCATTTGCTTCTCCTAGCATAAATTCAAGTATGGCTCCAAACAAATGCAGGCCATTTCCCACGTGTGGAGTGGAGTTTGCGTACCTTCTTAGTGACCCCGTCCTGTATGACGGTGGTGGTGTAAAGCTTCAGCAGGCCTTCCCTGGACAGATTATGGACAAGCCGCAAAACAGTCTTCTTGCAACACTTTGAGCTGACGCCATCCTTCTTTTCTGCATCGTTGATGATTTTCTGCAGCCTGAAAACAGAAACCACGTTGGGATTTCCTCTTAAGCGTCCAGTTCACTTCACAAAAAAAACAAAACTGACGGGAAGAAGCCCTCTATGATCTTAAAGCTCTGAATTGCTTCGACAATCATGTTCTTCCTCTTCAGCAGGCGGTACGTCTCATGAGATCTCTGAAGGAAGAAGAGGGGAAGAAAAAGTGGTCAACTTTAACCTTTTCACGAGGAGAAAAAAACAAACAGATAACAATAAGGCATCATCACCTGCGGTTGGAAGATGCTATCAATCTCAACGACCTCGGCGTTCGCCGGGTTATCAGATGGATGCACAGCCTCGCTCTGAGACAAAGAGCTGGCAGGAGGTGAGTTGGGTTGTTCCTCTTCTTCCACTGGAGGTTCTTCTGATGCAAGAAAAGAAATTCAAAACCCAAATGAAGAAAAATGTTAGCAAAAAAACTGTAGATAAAAACCTTTAAGGCAAACTATATATGGCTTAAAGTTTGCATACCAGAAAAATGAGAGAGAAGAGAAGCAGTTTTCAGCAGTGATCAACTTTTTTGGGGGCAAAATGAATCGTAGCTGAACAGCTGACAACAGCACCAGTAGTTTAAAGGCGACTCGGAAAAACAGGTTACAATATGTTAACAACGGATTAAACAGTTTTAACTGCTGATAAAAGTCACAGAGGACACAGATATGGGAAGTGCAGAAGCCTCTACTGAACTAAATTGACAGAGGAATACCAGAGTTGACCATTCTAAGGTAAAACCCAGCGCATACAGCGTTCATGTTTTGTTTTCAACCAGACTGTTTCCCGCCCCCCCCTGCAATGGCACACGCATACAGTTTGGGAACTTCTGCCTTAACCTATTAAAAAAGTGGGTTATTTAGTCTGTCAATGCCAAATGCTGCTACAAAACCAGCAGAATTAAGCAACTTTTCTAGTATAATTTATTTGCTAAGCTGTAATGGTAGCCAAATATGAAGACATCTATAAGGTTTGCATCATCAGAGAGTTTCTATGTTTTTGGGGTTGATTGATTTCTTATCTGAGCTGTTCGATTTCCATTTTAGAAAAAGTAGGATGACATAGGTTAGGTTTTTGTTCCCAATAAATTTTTAAAGATGTAATTTATCTGTAAATGTTGCCCTAAAAGATAATAAAAACTGTACAAACTCCTTCAGAGAGGGTCACAGACAGCTGCAGAGCCGCACTTTGGACAAAGTTTAATTACTAAGGTCTATTTCTGTCTAACTACCTGGAGCAGAGATGGATACGGAGTCCGGGGTTGTAGCGTCGTTGAATCCGCTGCAGGACGGAGTCTCACCTGAGAAATGACAGGAATGTTAAAACACAGAGATAAATATTTTTAAACACTCCACCAAGCTGATAATTCTTAAGATGTCAAAAGTTATGATCAATTAGATTCTCACACTCAGCTTGAGCAGACGGTGTGATGGGAGCGTCAGGTTCCATCTGCTTTCTTGTCACACAGTCTTCCTCCTCTGTCCTCTTTGCTCCAGATTTTTCATCTGCTTCACCACTCTTTCCATTCAGCTCTTCATCCTCAGTGTGGTCAACACAAACCTGCTGGTCCTCCACTTCGTTTTTGTTTCGGCTTCCGCCTGCTTTCTTACTCTTCTGGGTTCTGGGAGTTTTGCGGCTTTTACTCGAGGTGGTCGAGGTCTTGGTGTCCGATTTGTGCGACGCTGAAGAAGACAGCAGCTTGCTCCTTTCCTGCTCTTTAGCAAACAGCTGAAGTTGATCGCTGGCGCTGGCACATCTGTGGAGGCAAACGAGTACAACTGAAGTGACGAGCTGCAGGCAAAGGAATGTAAAAAACTGGAAAATAGTCGATTGTTTATACAAACTTGTGGCTGATAAATTTCGTGGTCCTCTGCCGACCCTCATCCTCCATAAAACTCTGTAGGATGGAAAAGAATCCGATATAAATATATGAGCCAAGAATAGATGAAAACTACAAAACAAATGTAATTATATAATTATCAAATATCTTAATTACTACTTTTCGTTTATAAAAATATGCCCGGGGCCTCAACATGTTCATTTTGCTAAATTAATTATAGGTATTTTGGTCAAAATAAGCCCCCAAGTCCCTAGTGGTTCCAAGCAAATGCTGCAGAAAAACCCAACAGGATTATGTCAGACTTTCTGTTAACTGGAGGTTGGGTTTGACGGAAAAAGAACAGGTTTTTCTCTGAACATGAACACAGGCTTTAGGCTGAAATAAACAACTACATTTACCTTAATAACCTCATCCCTGTCCATCTTACGACAGATCATGCGAGATTCCAGCCGACCAATGTTCATTCTTAATCCAATTTCTCTTTGAGGGACTCCCTTTGTACCAGAAGACAATACTGAGTGGGGGAAAAAAACAGAAAAGTAATTATTTAGCTTCACATTTTAGGATTAAGGAGAAACATGTAGAAGAAGCTGAAACTGTACACTATTAAGATAAATTAGTGACTGAACATAAGTAGGTATCCAAGTACAGATGGGTAATTGTTGAAAAGGGATGATAACACAGCTACAAATTTCAAACATTCATTTTAAACCAAAGTTTTCTTATTATCTGAAAAGAAATTAGAATAAACATTGTGTTTTTTAGTTCAGTTATGATTATGAAAATAATTAACTTGCCAAATGCCGCAATAAGAGAAGAGATTTCCAATCAAGTTCTTGGAGATTAGAAGGTTAAATACATTTGGCAGAATTATACTTTAAATGGCATAATTTGGATCACAGACTGTGAGTCGCCTTCCAGGAGTTTCTGGAATTGTGGCCCATTTCTCCAAACAGAACTGGTGTAACTAACTCAGGGCATCTTGCTTTTTCCAAAACTGTTAAAAAAATGGTGTATGTATGTTTTTGAAATTTATGAAATAAATAAAAAATAATAATCCTTCTCTCATTATTCTAGTATAGTGTAAAAAGTAATAATTTTGATAAATGTAACATTTAAAAAATGTAATCACAAAGTGAGGAATAAGCAACTCGTCTTTTTAAAACACTATTTTAAGAACTGGATTTCTTTTAATATTTCACTTCTTGCAGTTTATGAATGCAGTTTATAATGTCACATTATTAAATTAATCAAACTTACTGATGTGGTAGGCCTGCGACATGAAATCCCTCTCCATGATTCGTCCCTCAGACGGGAGGACTCTTCCTCCTCCTCCTCCTTCAGCGTAATCATCATCATCCTCATCGTCGTCCTCAGAATCCGCAGGAGTTTTTTTTCCATACGGCTTCAAGAGTTTTATGCAGCGAATAAGGACTTTACTGCCTGCAGCAGAAGCAGAAAGTCATGATTACTCATCAGGCGCTAAACCAAAAACTTCCACTATAAAAGTTGTTAAAATTCAGTTAAGGCATTTTTACACTTTTGACTACAAATTGTCACTGAATTATTTTTTTAAAGTAGAGAAAAGGGAAGGAAGAAACACTTTGAATCAAAAAATATTCACCCAAACCGACAAGAAATACTTTTGTTTATATCAGTTGTTTGGTTTTGAGTTTAGCCTCATATGCGAGTGTTATCAGCTGAGGCCTAGCATACTGTTGGGAAAGCCTCAAATGTCTGTATAGTGGTTGGAGCTGAAATGATTAATCAGATTAATTGTGATGAATCAAATATTGAAATAATCGTCAACTAATTTAGTAACTGATTAATCTCTAACTAAACTATACACACTGCAAAAAAAGGACATTTGCTGAAAAAACAACAATATATTCTGACATAATTAAGAAAAAACTGTACAAAACATGTTTTGCATTTAAAATAAAGATAGATATTTGCCAACAAATATGTTTTAGCCAAAACTCCAGTGGAATAGTTTTAGCTTCACCTGCAATTTTCTTATTTGACAAAAGGATCTGAGTTATTTGTTTCCTGTCTATTTTTAATGTATTTCTAATATTGTATAAAACAGGCTTACGTGGCTAAATGAACAATCTGTTGAATGGCAATATTTTCAATCGATTAACCTATTAATCTTCAGATTAAAACAATTACTAAAATAATCCCTCGTTGTGGTGGTGCTCACGTATGAAATAATCCCCGTTTACCATTTTTATTGGTGCAATGTTCAGCACTGGGATCCAGGTCTTCTAAAGGATACTGACAAAACTCCACCAGCTTGCTATATCGGAGGCTTTTGAACAGACGCTTCAAAGTCTTCTCGCTCAAATTCTGAAAGAAGAAAACGGGAGCATAACGGCACAGCAAACAAGAAGAAACCTGAGCAGTCACACACACTCAGGTCCTCACCAGGTGCTCTTTGAGACTGTCCACAGTGGTGAAGTGGTCAGGCAGCTGCAGCAGGAAGTCAGACACGTGCTCCATCAGGATGTCGTATTTGTTCCGCCTGGGTAAAATGAGGGTAAAATGAGACACAATCACAACATAACTTATTTACATTTTTTTCTTCTTTTTTATTTTTGTTTTAAGTGGAATTTCTACATTTATTTTTGATATTTTTTTTGCTTTCGGAAAGCATGAAAATAATTGTAGAAATTGATAAAAAATGACATAAATACTAATGAAACTTTTTCTGTTATTCTAGCCTTGTTTAGTTGGTTTATTAGTTAAGATTATTGTATTGTATTGTATTGTATTGTATTGTATTGTATTGACCAGTCCTGGTCTATACCAATACTGACTGTATCAAATATATCAATGTAAGTACTATATTGACCGAGGTTCTTAAATTGGCAGCTTAAGACTCATACGCTTTAGCCCACCCACAGTGGATTCTAACCACAGACAAAAAAATTATATTAAAATATTTTATAGAAAAAAATGTTTATGGATAAGGGCTGTTTGTTTTATGGCATTTAAACTGAATTCAAAGTTCCTAAATCCTGATACGAGGATTAAAATCTTCAAATGACTCCCTTTTTTAACTGCAAGTTACTTAAAAACCAAAACAGTCAATGATTGCACAAAAACATAGGATTAGAATGTCTGAGTAATATAAATATGTGTAAAACAGGTAAATATTTCTTCCAAGCCATAGATTAAAGACTGCATAAGTTATCATGAATTCAGACAAAAAAAGCAAAACCCGAAAATGACCACTGGGCTCTATATGATGTAAAATGCAAAGACAGTGTTATATAATATATAAAACAGAATAATGATGTTTGATTCTGATAAGAATAGTTATTACATCCCTGTTTAATTGACTTAGCAGTGATGCTTGTAAAGTCTTCTGCTGGTATTTTGTTGTGTCTAAAGTTTGAGAATTTATAAGAGTTGACTAAATGTGTTGAAAAACAAAAACAGAACCAAACAGACCTGTTGACATGGAAGCGCTTCAGGAGGAGCAGAATGGAGTGCTGCTGCTGTCCGGTCTTCAGCCGTCTGACGTACGACTGCATGGTGATCAGTTCATGCTTCACAAGGCACTTCCTCAAGTAGTGCATTTTTCGTGCATCTATCCTGCTCAGAATCAACAGCTTGTGTCAGTGTGAACATTAAAACAACAATTAGCTGCGTTTCCATCAACCATAAAATTGCACATATTGTAATTAGAAAAATTTATTTGATTAAGGCAAGAGTGCCAATTTCAAAGAAACCTTTTTGATTAAAGGTTTTCCCTTTAATCAAAAAAGCTCATCCCTCGAGGATGATATTGGATTTTTTCAGCATTTTTGAAATAGATGCATTTCGCAAAACTGGAATGGAAACACTTTATTCTTTATTAGCTGGATGTTGCTAATGACAAAAACATTGAAGCAGAGGACAGGAAGTGGTAGGAGAATGGGGGTTTGTTTTTGGTTTTCTTTCAGACAATCTGCAGCAGAGCTCTCACAGCATCACACACTTCATTAAAGCTGTGTGTCATTCTAACATGTTGAATCCATAGCTCTTTAGTAAAATGACCGACTAGTTTCCCCAAAAAGCAGCATATGAAGCCGCTCCCAAGTACAAGGGGCTTATCGCTCCAACATCTGAATAAGATGCCAACTTCTCCTCTGATTGGCTAAATTTTGAATCCCAAGTGTAAAGGGCTTGTCATAGCTGAATTATAATTATATATCATGTAAGTGTTTACATCAGTCGCTGCCATAATGGTTAATAACTCCTCATGTGAACAAACTTATTCATTTTATTTCTTAATGAAAACACTGCAATTGTGAAATTATCTTTTTCCGACATTAGCAGAAAACAAAGATTTGCTCCACATTTGTAATGGAAACGCAGCAACGGTAACAGCAGATGAAGCAGAGAACATCATCTCGCGTGTCTCCTACTTGAACAGACTCCCATGCATATCGCTCTGTAGCTCTCCTTGCCAACGACCCCGGCCAACTCTCTCAAGCACGCAGTACGAGTCGTTGCTAATTTTTGACTCGGGATCGTTGTTGCTTCCGATCAGAGTTCGGAAGCGCAGATCCTGGGAAGCCACGACCACGAGCTTTCGTCCATATCTAGAGGGTGAAATAAGAGAAATGTATTCAGCTTTAAGTGAATACTTTCCAATTTGAACAAAGTTTTAGCGCCAAACAGGTTGAAAGCTCATTGGTAAACAGTTATTGATGTAAGGAAGCCCAGGCAAGATTATTGAATCATTGACTGTGCAGGAACCTCATCTATGTAAGCATGTGGTGACAGTGGAAAGGAACCTCTCTGTTTTAACAAGAAGACACCTCCAGCTGAACCAGGCTCAATATGAGCAGCCAGATTCCCTGACAATTTCCTCCTTATATCATGAATTACTATTAATGTTGGGTAAAACTTATTTGAGTGTTTTATCTAAATGTGTTCAGATAAAAATAAAAATTATTTTTATTTTTTTCTTTCTTTTTTCTTTCCTTTCCCTCCTCCTCTCCCCCCGTGCGTCATTTTTAAAGGTGGTGTTTTTTACTACAAGGTGTGTTGAGAACAAAAAGCTGCTCACGTCAGAAGGGAGATATCACTGAACCGCTACTACAGAGAAAAAAAAAACGACAACAAACCCTTTGTTAAAAAGTATATATGTAATTTTAATCTTTTAGGCTCTGGTCAGTTAGGCTCTGACCAGTCATTCTTTAAGGTTCTTTATCTATAATATAATTTCCTACTCAAGAGGTCCATCTGTTTTGTTATCTCAGCATTGTTCTACTGAACAATGGTCTTGTGTCTGGTTCTTTACAGGTCTTGAGCTAATTATAAAAACCCCAACAATAAAAACACATCAACCTTTCCTGAGCCTCCTCCAGGTTAACCAGCGGAGCAAAGGACTTGGAGCGGATTTGCTTTGTGATGTTCTTTCTCTCTTTGAAAAAGACACAAGAGCCTTGAATTCCATCCTGATTCTCGGGAACGACATGAAGAGGATAAACGTCTCTTCTGTCATGAGAGAATTTCTGTGTTTCACAGCCCGTCTCTGGGTCGATGTCCTTAAACCTGAAACAAAAAAATACAGGCTATCAAAGGGAAAATTTCATGATCCATGTTAGACTTAAACCTTTAATAATAAAATCTATGAAGAAAAGCATAAAACACCATGTAGTGGAACATGATGGTGATGACATCACTTTGTAGGGATGCTTTTTACTGCATAAATTGATTTCCAGGTGGATGGAACTAATACAGTTTTAGCAAGAAAATGTAAGAAAATGTGTCATGTTGAAGGTTTTGTCATCCTGCAATTTATACATTCATAAACCAAATACTCACATAAGTCTAATTATACATATGAATATGCAGTTAACAAGTGTTATTCCAGTCCCTAAAAAGCTGTAGAACCTGACTGAAAAGAAAGCAGTTTAAAATAATGAGCTTTTTTTACCTTTTCTTACCTTTTACAGTTCTGTCCACGTTTAATTTTAGTAGCTGAACTGAAAAAACTTGACTATAGTACAGACTCCATATATGTTTTCTTTTTCGGTGGATGTTGTGTAAACCCTATATCAAAAAACAGGCTTCATGTTTGGTCTAAGTTAAAATTATGCCCTAAATACCAAATATATCCGTTACAAATTACTACCCCTAAAGTGAGGAAGAGATTACATTTTAAATTTCATTGTGCTTTCTTGGACCATGACAAATTCTATTGTATGAAGTTAAATAAAACATTTGACTTTTACGGGAGTAAGTGGTGATATTGAACTCTGGCGTTGTACGAGTTAAACAGAGAGAATGTTAAAAGTTCAGTTTTGAATAAACTGGGAACAGGGAGGGTCGCGCGAGCACCTGTCAAACAACTCGATGTCCTCCCTCTCCTCAGGCAGCTCGTGGAAGCTCAGGCCGGCGTGGTTAACTAGAGACCTCCAGATGAAACCCTTGGTACAGCCGTCGAGCTTCAAGGGAAACTTTGGCTCTCTGTCCTCCAGACGTATCCAAAGAGACGGGAGGGTTATTCCGTCCAGTCCCTCCAAAGCCACTTCATCCACAACGATGCTGAGCGCATCCATAGCTGAGCTGAGTTAGCCCTGCATGCTACAAGCTACGCTAGCAAACCGAATCGTTGAACACATACAGTTCGCTTCCGTTTGGCTCAGCTTCTTATTTCTTGCTGTTTATCAAGAAAACAATAACTTTTTTTCCCATAAAAGTATGCTCGACAATACGCTACCGCAACTATAGCAACCAGAGCACTGACTCCAACTAGTTGTTTGTGTGCGTCATATTTAAACTTTGACCTTACGTCGTGCGTATGTATGAATAAACCTCTCCTCAAGGCGGCGCTCAAGGACACTTTTAAAAAAGCAGCTGTTTCAGAAGCTTGGTAATATGGAGGCCACCTCTGGGATTTTGCTGGTCTTACACGCTTTTTTCTTTCATATTGTAACTATTTAGTCATTGTGTAACTATTCTATTTTTAAATTCTATATATCCTCATCCAATTATTTAGAATTAGATTTAACAGGCCCAAATCATGTTTCAGTTACTCAGTAAGTAAAATAAATTGATTACAGACTGATGCTTTCAAGCATTCATTTGTTAATTATGATTCTCTGCTTACAGCTAAGAAAAGCATTTAAAATGGGAATATATCAGATCCAAAGACCACAGAAAAGTGGGCTTAAAGAAAAGTATGCTCATTACCTGTTTATCAGTGGTGGGAAGTAACGAAGTACAAGTACTTCGATACTGTACTTAAGTACAATTTTCGTGTATCTGTACTTTACTTAAGTAGATTTAATAATGGATACTTTCTACTTTTACTCCACTACATTTTACAGTAAGTATCTGTACTTTCTACTTCACTACATTTCTACAAAGTGTCGCGTTACTCGTTACATCCAAGTCACATTGAGATTATTTGTC
>CAEGAF010023159.1:0-11266 GCA_903067075.1 Micropoecilia bifurca
AAAATGTCACCAAAATCACTCTGTCCCTCTAAAATCTTTCAGAAAATCACAAAAGTGTATCGAATTGTATCGTTTGCTGAATACCGTGATACATATCGTATCGTGGGCAGAATATCGTGAGATTATTGTATCACTACAGCCGTATCCATTACAGTTAAACGTATGTTTTTAGCTGCAGATTAATCCTTTGGTATACATGGTCAAGTGGACATTAAAATAATTCTGCTATGTCTTTTTAGGCATTAAATAAATAATAAAAAAAAACCATTCAATTGCATTGCAGTTTTTCTTGTGCCGTCCCAAAAAAGCCAATTTAAAATGGTAACAATCAGGAGCAGCATTTGTGTTTATAAAAGCTAAACATCCTGAAGAAGCTGTAATAAGTAGAACTTCACATCTTTTGCAGTAATATTGTGATAATGGAGTTAATCTCATCGCCCACCACCATCTGAAACTCTTTTTCTAACCTTTTGTTGCTTCAGATGCTGCTTCAGTAAAGAGACGGAGTGAAATCTCACCACGTATTTGATGGAGTCCAGGAACCGCTGGTGGAACTGGGTGTGCTGGAAATTGTCCTCTGGGTTGTCAGCGCTGTAAACCATCCCACAGGAGCTGCAGGTCGTTGCTCCAAACTGCTTCTGTCCGGCATCCTGGCGAAAACCGTTCAGAAAAACCGTCAGGCTCATACGAGGAAACGACCTTCAGATCCGACAAAACGCCGTCAGACATGCTGGAGGCATCAAGGTTCATGTGGGAATTATGAACCAAATCAACCTGAGTCAAGTTGCCCCACCACCTTCTTCAAACCAGACAAAATGGGTGTCAAACGTTTGTGGAGCAAAATGTTTCGTTTGTGCTGCTATCATTTTAAAGATATAAAGAAATGTTTCTAGAGGTCATCCAAGGTCAACCACCTTCTTCAAACCAGACAAAATGTGTGTCAATCAACTCGGCTACGTTTGTGCTGCTTTGGCTTTGAAGATATTAATGAAAGTGTAAAGGTCAACCAGACCCTCAAACCTTTGAAATCCAACTTTCTATACATCTTTAAAATGAAAGCGGCACAAACGAAAATTTTTGCTGCACAAACGTAGCGCAAATATTTGAGAGCAATTTTGTTTGATTTCTTAAAAGTGGGGCAGCTGGTTGACCTTTACACTTTCATCAATATCTTCAAAGCAGCACAAACAAAATTTTTTGCTGCACAAACGTAGCCGAGTTGATTGACACCCATTGTGTCTGGTTTGAAGAAGGTGGTTGACCTTGGATGACCTCTAGAAACATTTCTTTACATCTTTTAAATGATAGCGGCACAAACGAAGCACTAATTTTGTTTGATTTCATAAGAGTTTGGGTGGTTGACTGACCTCTTACACTTTCATTAATATCTTCAAAGCCAAAGCAGCACAAAAATCTTTGCTGCACAAACGTAGCCGAGTTGATTGACACCCATTTTGCCTGGTTTGAAGAAGGTGGGGGGTTGGTTGACCTTGGATGACCTCTAGAAACATTTTGTCATATCTTTTAAAATGATAGCGGCACAAACAAAAATCTTTTTGCTGCAAAACGTTTCACAACAATTTTGTTTGATTTCATAAAAGTGGGGCAGCTGGTTGACCTTTACACTTTCAGTAATATCTTCAAAGCAGCACAAACAAAATGTTTTGCTGCACAAACGTAGCCGAGTTGACTGACACCCATTTTGTCTGGTTTGAAGAAGGTGGTTGACCTTGGATGACCTCCAGAAACATTTCTTTATATCTTTAAAATGATAGCGGCACAAACAAAAATTTTTTGCTGCACAAACATTTGAGACCAATTTTGTCTGATTAGAGGAAGGCGGGGGGGAACTTCACTCCGGTACCAAACGAACGTCCAGACCCACAGAAACAGAAGCTAAACGTACGATGATGAGCTGGTCGCTGTCCAGCTTCTCCTTCCTCCTGCGGGTTTGTTGCTCTCTGGCCGGCGGCGGTGAAGCTGCTGAGGCGGCGGACGACGCGCTGCAGGACGCCGGGGAACGCAGAGCTGCACTCAGCCTGGAACCAGGACATCAACAGCACAAACGGGTCTGAGACGGTTTAGGTGCTTTTTAGGGCTCCAACAATTAATCATACAAAAAAATATTTAGATTTTGAATTTAAGATGTAAAAAAAAATGTTCTGCCCAGAATCCCTCAAGTGGAACAGATTAGCTTTACTTGCTTCCAATTCTCCACATTTTATTTCAAATTATTGATCAATTGATCCAAAAAATAATCAATAAGTCACTGTGCTGAACCAAGCAGAAGGAGCTGTGCTTTTCACAAACCAGAATAATTTTAGCTGCAGATGCGTCCTTTGCTACAAATGATCAAATATATGGTAAAGGAATGCTTTGTTACTGCATTTTCAGAAATAAAATGTTTATTTTCCCATTTAAAAGAGGCAGCTAGTTGTTTACTTAATGCATTTCTAGTTTTCTACAAGAAGGCTTGAAAAAATCTGATGAATTTACCAATTTCTTATGCGATTAATCTTTGCAATTACAGATTAATTGCTACGATAGTTGATATGAAGTTATTCTGACTAGTTTCACCTCTAAGGTTTTAAATTTCTGGGTGATTCAGTTTCTCTTCCAGATATTAAAACATTTTCTATATTGCAACTAATTTATTGAACTCAAAATGGCCGCCCAGCTGCTGAGCATTTAGATTAGCATGTTAAACAGCTGCGGCTAACATGCTAAAGATCTGAATTGATCTAGTTTTTAGACAGTCAACTGGTTTAACAGAAAAACCCAAAACATTTGGATTAATTTCATGCTACATCAAACAAAACTTGTATTTAAAACGTCGCACCTTTTTGATGAAGAGTCAAATATGGGGTACAAGGCTCCAGAAGCTGAGGAAAGGAGGTGAAATGGTGGATATAGATGAAGAACCGTGTATAGATATAGATGAGTTGTTCTGACTGAGACGGATTAACAAACTGTTTTTACATGCAGGAACAAACCTTTGGAGGGAGTGGAGGACGATTTGCAGGGGTTTATGTCGCCTGGGTCAAAGGTCGGCTCCGAGCCTCCGTCTGCCAGCAACTCATCCTGGAGAAGAAAAAAGTTAAAATACTCACAAAACCTAAAGCCAATTTAATCCACAATAATCCGGGGGGCTTGTGTTGCCTACCAGGCTGCTGCTGGACGATGCTGCAGATTTTGGACTTGGACTTCTGGGAGGAAGAGTCTTCAGATGCTTTGTAATCCCATGTGTTTCCACCAACAATTCAGAGGAACTGAGGGACAAAAATTTACATCCCACTGGTTTTATACGGCACTTTTTAAGATCTGAACAATTACAGAAATGCCATTGTTTTTATTTCAAAGCTCTTAATTTTTTTTTAGCAAAGTATCCAAATCTGATCAGAACCAGAACTTTCTCCTTTGTTACCAAGATGTCAGCCACTCTGTAGCTCAATGTTTCACTCTATAAGATGTAGATGTTTCAGAGACTGAGGTAATCTGGCTTATAAAACAGATAATCGGAATAAAACCTGAGAATTTTACAGCTGATTTGTTTGGTAAGCAGCAGGTAAAAAGTGTTTTCAATTAACTTGAAGTTTCCACATTTAAAAAAAAGGCGACTGCAATTAATTTAGCTGCAAACTCAAATTAAACTGCTGCGTTTCTTTGTTTAAAGTAATGTGAGAATGAAAGAAACCTGAAAAATTACAAAGACATCTCAATGTTTTATTTTATTTTTACATGAGGAAAAGCTCAGGTCAAAGATAAATCAAGCAATTTAAATATAGTCACCTTCCTTAAAATGTTTTTGGGTTTTTTTTTTTTTTTTTGCCAAAAGTGACATAAATCAACAAAAGTTTCATTTTAAAAACACTTTTGTTAAAGAATGTGTACGGAAGAGGATTAGGGCCACCAAAGGAAAAAAAAAACAATTCTGAGATTAAAGTCAGAACTCTTTTTTTTGGCCCTAATCCTCTTCCTAAGAATGATTTAGGCCATTTTTATTTATTTTTTTGGAAGTTGATGATATGAAATAATTTAGTCGCTGCATCGTTATTGGATTTTTGCTCTTTAGAAAGTGAGAATATTGGCAAAGGTTGGAAAAATTAGATATTTAATATAACATTTCTTTTCTCAATCTGAAAAAACTTCACAAATTAAATTTTACACTTTAAAATACTTTTGCGGAAGCATTTAAAACACAGAAAATTGAAACTTCACAGGTTTAAAAATTTTCTATTGCCAAGATTAAAACACATTTTGATAAGAATTGAAAAATAAAACCCTTTATATTAGTTTTATAACTAGTTCTGGTCGCCTACCGAGTTTCTTCCTCCTCATTGACGACGTCCATCCAGTCCGTTGGGTCAAACTTTGCTCTCTGCTTGGTTCCGTCTTGGTTTTCCTCCAAATTTATCTGCTGTACAGAACAAAACAAAAATAAACCCCCAATATCTGACATTAAATCATTTTATTTTCTGTAAAGTTATACCAATCAGGGCTGCAGCTAATAAAAAGCCACATTCTGCAGATTTCACTTGAGCCTTTTTATGCAATATTAGAAATGGATTAAACGATACAAATAAGAAAATGCTTGATTCCTTTTCTTTAAGAACCATTTTATTTCCTAAATGCAACATCATGGTGTTCTTTCAGTGAAAACTTGACAATTTGCAGCTTAAAAAAACTTCTAAACATGTGAAAAGCTCAACATGAAGCTGATCAGCTGGGTTTTTATTAACTGATTAATAATTAGGTAGCAAAAGCTACAGATTTATTTTTTAAAATAAAAATTTAACTGGGTTAAGAAAATATTTACAGGCAAAGATTTTTGTCTTCAAAATGTATAGAAATTATTTGCACAATTCTGGCTTAATTCCTGAAATTAATGTTTTTCTTTTGGTAAATTTTCTATTTGAGCTTCTATATTCCAGTTAGCCATCAATTGATGAAATTTCAATTATCAATTAATAATTTTCTGCCCTAATACTAAAGTCTTAAATAACCTTAATTGGTCGTTTAATCATAACACATAGAAAACACACTAAACTCTTACTGTATTTTTAAAAGGCCAGAGTTATGGTCAGATCCATGGTCACACGCTGAAGTCTCCAACTTTTATGCACAATTTATTTTTTTATTCAAACACAACACTTTAGTTTCAGTAAAACATTTATTAGTTGATTTGGATGCATTTGCACATTTAGTTAGCATATGTATTAATATCAACTTTAAAGTTTAATTTGCTACCATAAGATTAACTTTGTTTCCGGGACTTTCCTGCCTTGGAGGCCAGACTAAAGATGGCAGCCAGACCTCAGCAGCTTAATACTGATTGGACTGAACCACTAGTTCCTGCTGGCAGGGAAATTTGTAGTTTCCTTGTTTAGATAAGTTTTGTGTTGAAGTAAATATTAGCATTTAAACTATATCTTGATTTTAATTTTGAGAGTCTTTAGTTTAGCCAAACGTAGCTGAACTGCTATTTGTTTTGTGTTCATAGTTGTATTCTGCTTATTTACCCCTATTGTGTCTTCATTGGTCTGATCAGCCAGTATTTAAACCCCTGTGTCTCATTTCTTTGTTAGGTCAGTTATGTTTGTTTGTGCAGCCAGTTTGTTTACATTTTTGCCTGAGTTCAGTTTTGTTTCTTTGATCTCTTTTATGAGCTCAGTTCATCTTTGTCATTTTATAATGTGAGTTAAAATAAAAAACCTATTTTTCTATTTAATATCCTGTGACTCCTCCTGTTTTTAACTGTCCATCACAGCCAGGATGTCTGGTAAAGACACTAATAATAATAATCTGTTGTAAATCAACAGGACAGCCGGTGTGAGGAGTCATCACAAGTGATGCACAAACCTTTTCTGGCTCTTGTTGCTGCTGGACGACCTTTTGCTCCTGCTGCTTTGGCGTCTCCTGGTTCTGCTGCGGTTCAGGGCAGCTCTTGGTTCTGACTGGACCGGGCCTGGTCCCCGACCTCAGAGCCGACCTTTTGTACATGGACGACGGCTTCTTTCCTGTCCCAAAGAAAGCAGCTCCGACGAAGATCTTTGGCTTCGGTTTCAGGCTGGCAAACGAAATGGTGATGCCTTTCTTCACATCTGCCGGTTTGCTGTTCGGAGTTACGTTGCTGCTGCAGCTGCTGCTGCTGCTGCTGCTGCATGTCGGATCAGATGCAGCACTGCTGAATAAAACAACAGCTAAAGGTTAATATGTTAATGTGATGAACAATAAAATGGTTGCTTTGAGACCATTTTCAAATAATTTTGTGCAAGAACGGATTCTCACAGATCAATAAACTTTAGATTCTAATAAACTTTTCACACTGGGACTGGAAGACATTTTAAATAGAATAAAATTGTGAAGTCTCTATAAATAAAATTCTCATTCAAAAAAAAGAGGGCAAGTCGAGACCAAAGCAGAAAACTGAAGACTTTTACTGTTCGGTTTTTGGCAGAAAGAGAGAAAAGAGAACAAAGTTCAATCATGCAAAAGGAAGTTATGGAGCTTGTTTTGATTCGTCGTGCGATTCGTTGATTTAAAAATCAGAAACAAACCTCGTGTTGCATCTGGTCAGCTGAATCGTCTTTACAGGTGATTGAAAACTTCTGGTTTCCTTCTTCGCTCTCTTGTTCGATCGCACAGATGATTTTCTGGGTTTGTTGCCTTTTTTTGCAGTTTTTTTCATTTTCTTGTCCGTTTTTTTGGCAGGTTGAGGAGGAGAAGGTAAGGCAGACAGACGGGGAGGAAGAGATTCCTTCACTGCCTTCCTCTCAAGCGGGGTGAGATAAACGCTCTTCTGCTTGCCGTAGAAGGAGCTCGTCTCCACCGAAGGCTTCGGAGAACCTGCAGAAAGGAGTCAAGCAAGAAGATTTGTCGTTTCCACTAAGCAAAACCTTGAGGGGAAAAAAGAAATGCATCAGGCTGGTTGTACCTGCTGAGTCCTGTCCTGTGAGCTGCGACCCGGTTAGTGGAAGCTCTCGCTCTCTTAGAGGTCTCCTCTTCGCCGGAGACATTTTCTCCTTCATGTCCTTCTTGGTCTGGTGGCTGATGTTTGAATAAAACGTCAGATTAGAAGAAACAATAGTCTAAACACTCAACATGAACCTGGAAATAACATTTTTCAGAGTTTGTACATTTAAAAACATCCAGAATCCAAGTATTTTTGAGGCAAAGTAACTACAGAAGACGATTTCAGTTCATTATTATATTTTTATTACTCTTATTAATGTTTTGCATTAGCTTTCTGCAGCAAGGACAAGGTAAACAAAAACATTTTACGTTTTAAAAATTCTCACACAAATCCTAAATATGAGAACAAATCACTAATTTAACAAAAAAATTCCCCAATTTCAAAAATGTATAAAACAACCTTTATTTCACAGATCAATACGTTTTTGGCCCATTAGGAGAAATAAACATTCGTTACAAAGAAACAGTCAAAGCCAATTGTGTAAGACTCAAATTAAATGCTTAAACAAATACAAAGAATGTCACAAAAACAATCTTAAACAAGAAAGGTTTAGTCTGCTCCCGACCCCACTAAGGGACAAGGGTGCAAGAAAATGGATGGATGGATGGATGGATGGATGAATGGATGGATGGATGGATGGATGGATGGATGGATGGATGGATGGATGGATGGATTAGTCTGATTTAACTTCAGACAGTGAGATGACAAAATGTCTGTCTTTTCATTAAAATATCTAGTTTAAACTGCAAATATCTCTGGCTACTATTAAACGTTTGATTGCACTTTGTTACAAAACTGTGAAGTTTCAAGTACTTGACACAGAAATCAAGCATTTTCCAAACCTTGAAAACACCTAATTGAAATTTTCAAGGGTTTTCAGAAGCCAAATAAACCGTTTTAACAACAATTTAAATGATAATCATCTTACTTTTCAAAGTCCATGGAGGACAGCTTTCGCTTCCTGGTTGAGGTTATCATGTTCAAAGTTTACCTGCACACAACAACAGGACATTGAGGTTTTTATAACAATAACCTGGCATTTCTGAAACAAAGAAAACGTGGCCCCTCTCTACAAACAGAAGTCTGTTTGCAGATTAAGTGATATTTAGTTTTATAAAACAACAAACGGGAATATTAGAGTCAGAGACAAGTTGACCAAACATCCCCTCATGAGTTATAAGTAAGATCAATAAAGAAAAGCAGTTTTAAATTCCTCTTCCTGTATATTAAGCTAAATTAGCTTATCAATTGCTAAATTAGCTTATCATTAGCTAAATTAGCTTATCATTAGCTTGAGGCTGATTTCGCAGCAGATGAACGTAAATGTGCGTTTGGCGGGATGATTAGCGTATGAAAGAATAGATCACTCTGCTGCTGCGATTATCATTCTTTTACAGCCAAATATAACCGTGTGCCCTCGTATTTTCAGCGACAGAAACAATATTTTAGCAATAAAATCAACAACACCTTCGACTGTTGTTGATTTATTTAATTAAACACGCGATTTTAAAGACAGAATCAAACCTACAAACAATTACAGTTCACACAAGATAAAACGCTTAATTCGTCTTACCGAACTGGCTTCTTCTAGCCTACATAAAATGTTAAATGTCGAAATTAAGGCAGCGAAAAAAATAAGAAAATCTACGAACTGGCGCTTCAGCTGCTCCGTCCTCGCGCGTTTCTCTTATGTGTTTTTGAAGAGCGCGCGCCGGCCTAAAAATAGTTACACAACAACGGAAGCGGAAATACTACGTCAGCGAAAACGTGGAGACTGACTTTCAAAATAAGGATTTTTCGGCTAAAATCAGAATTTAAAAACCCAAATACTGAGCAGTATCAAGATTTTTTTTAGGATTCTGGTCAGATTAAATTAATAAATAGCAATCCGGGCTGAAAAAAGGCATTTAAATCAATGGATTGAATATAAAGCACATAAAGAAGCAAATTGTTGTCTAAGGTTTATTAAGTGAATAAGTAAAAGCACTTATTAGGATATATAAAGTAATGCTAGAGCATACTTTATATATCAGCTTTTTATATAAATATAAGCTGTTAGCTTGCCGCTGATAGCTGTTTCTACGAATATTCCTCTCATTTTGAGTATTTTTTTAATGTTGACTGACACCTTAGTAGGAAAAACTTACCTAAGATCACAACAAAACGTCCTGAACGTTTCTAAAACATACAAAGAGAAATCCAGGATATTTAATTATTTCAGTTTTTATTGGAAAAAACTTTATTTTGAAAGAGTAAACCGTGCTGACTTCCTGTCTTTGCATTGCAACTTTACGCCAACCGCTAACATCTTCCGGGTCAGTCCGTACATGAGTAAAGTGACACCAGCAGCGAACAGTGAACTCACAAGTTTTCCCCTTTATTTGTAGTTAATTCACCAACAAAATTTGTCATATAAATATATTGTCTGTGTGTTTTAATTCGGAGAAAATGGTGTTTTACTTCACAAGTGCCGGTGAGTGCAGCTTCTTCACCATCATTAGTTTGTAGCTCGATTAGCTTCATACTTCAGTCATTTACTGTTTTTTACATTGTTTTATACTTTATGTATTTGTCCAGGTTTTTCTATTTCACCCAATCAGCTGTCATATTTTTTGTTGTTTTTTCATATAGTGGTGGATCCTCCATTCACGATCTACATGGGAAAAGATAAATATGAAAGTAAGTTTGATTTCTCACAGCTTTATACTTAATTGGTTCTTTTACCTTTAACTTGAGTCGTTTCTTTCTGCAGATGAGGATCTCATTAAATATGGCTGGCCTGAAGACATCTGGTACGTCTTTAATATTTGTTTCCTATTCAGTTTAGTCACTTAAAATCAGTTTTATCCCAAAGAAATTGCTACTTTTATACTTTTCTAGTAAAATACAATTAAGAATCTGAAGCACTACTTTAAAATTTATGTTGACAGAAAATACATGTGATAAAACACTTTAAATTATTTATTTATTTTTTTTACATTTTTGAAAGTCACTGCAAGTGAAAAACAAATGTAAATGGTCAGATAATAAATAAAGAAAACTTAAATTTGACTTTTGCCAGGAAAATTATTTTTTATTACCGGAAATGAGAAATTTAAATAATGCCATCTTTGAACAGAAATAATATTATGTCTTTTTGAGCTTTATGTAAAGCAATTGGAATGAAAAAGTCAAATCACAAAAATTACATTTTTTATTAAATTATTTATATTTAGTTTCAACACTTTAGGTGGAGTTTTTTTGTAATCTTGTATGCTCTGTAGAAACATTTCACAATAACGTTTCTTTTTTTTTCCCCACATGCAGGTTTCACGTTGACAAACTGTCTTCAGCTCATGTTTATCTAAGAATGCCAAAGGTAAAGAGTCACCTGAGGAAACCTGCAACCAGTTTAACCTAATTTTCCTCATTAAAGTGAAGTTTTTGCTCATATTTTCAGTTTGAAACTGGGATTAGCTGCTTGTTTTAGGTTGGTTGATGTGTTTTGTATCATTTCTAGGGTAAAACCATAAATGATATTCCTCCAGAGGTTATGGTAGACTGTGCACAGCTGGTGAAGAACAACAGCATCCAGGGTAATCCTGCAGTTTTACAGTAAATCCATTGTCTGTGTTTTAGATATGAAGGATGACTGTGTTTACTTATCACCTCCAGGATGTAAGATGAACAACATCAACGTGGTTTACACGGCGTGGGCCAACTTGAAGAAAACAGGAGACATGGATGTTGGACAAATAGGCTTTCACAAACAGAAAGAGGTCAGTCATCTAAATATTTCTTTGACGGACGAAGTTAGAGTCCTTCTGTGCTTCCTGCTACTAACAGCTTGATGTTTCTCGCAGGTGAAGATTGTTGCTGTGGAGAAGAAGATCAATGAAATTGTAAACCGTCTGGAGAAGACAAAAGAAGAGCGCTTCCCAGATCTGGCGGCAGAGAGGGAAGCGAGGGATCAGGAGGAGAGGAATGAGAAGAAAGCTCAACTCCAAGAGCAGAAAAGGAGAGAGAAAGAAGAGCAGAAGAAGAAAAAAGAAATGGAAGAGCTCAGGTGGGCCTAAGTGTTTTTTGTTGTTGTTATAACCTATAAATAGATTGGCGCACAAATGTGACTTTGAAGGAACAACATTTTACCAAGTCTTTTTAATCTAGTTTCTAATGCAAGGAACAATGAATTCGCCTTAATTTAGACAAAAACTTGTTTTAAATAACTTTTTCCAAGAAGAAAACTAAACAAAACAGGCATTGTGCAAATTGTACTGCTATCAATAATACTATCTTTAACAGACTGATAACATA
>CAEGAF010023169.1:0-11224 GCA_903067075.1 Micropoecilia bifurca
TTTATGTTGTCTAAAGCACTTTGAAATGCCTTGCTGCTGAAATGTGCTATACAAATAAAATTTGATTGATTGATTGATTTTATGCGCTGTACAATGGCTGCTGGACAAGCATTATGTCGTTGACTTACCATCCAGAAACTGAATTCTTAAGTGTGCAGGAGGCACCACGTATGCTTTTCTAAGATGTATGGTTGTTTAATGTTTGCAGCCGTTTCCATGTGCGAGTGCAAACGCTGAGTTCTAATATTTGTCTTTTCCTTCTTTCAATCCTGATGGTGTAAAACTCACTCTGTCACACTCCAGCAGCCTTTGGCGTTTCCTGAATTTCCTTCCATTTGAAGTTGCCAGTTTAGGTTAAACGGTTAAAACTTGGAAAGAGGTGCGTGTTGGAAAAGGAGGACTTTCCTAGACATGTTTGTTTTGAAGCAGACTAAACATTTAGCTTTAGATTTAATATGCATGTTCTCTGTCAACCAGTTCAATTTGAATCTCTGCCAAGATTAGTGGTTAAACATCCAGTGTGCCAGAGTTACGCGGCTAACTACTGAAATCATGTGTTCGAGGAATAATTCAGTCAGGAATAAAATATCAAGCACAAATTACAGATAAACCTCATGTTGAAAAATAATCATCAAAATGATTAATTAAGAGACAAAACTTAATGATTTATTCCATTAATGCTCATAATTAGAAAAGATAAACTCCTGACCTCAGCTGTATGCCTGGAAATATCATGAAAAGTGTTGATAAATCCCAGCAGCCTTATGAGAATATGGACCCTAAGCTTCATCGGAGATTAATATTTCAGTATTTATTGCTCAGAAATCCTTATATGATAATCTCTCTTTGCTTTTGATGCCCTTCTGATCCAAAGTCTTTTCCGAGACGGAGCAGAAAGCGCGGCGTTGTCACGCTGCTGTACTTTACTCAATGAAGACGCCACTCTCAGAGCTCTTAAATAATGAAGGGCATCCAGGAGCATCACTCCAGTAAAAGGTGGATTTCCTTGTTTTTTTATATACAAATTGATTTGCTGATGGAGGTTATCGTTTGCCACATTTATGAACTCCAAGGCATCATTTCCACTTGGTGCATTGGAGACACCATCTGCAGCGCTGACCTTATTACGGATGTAATCCGTACATAATGAGAAATTGACTTTTCAAATAACCAACTGGGACAAATTTTCCGGCTGTGATTTTTTTGCTCATGGATTCGGATGAAGAGCCGATTTTTTTTTTTTTTTTTTTTTTTTTTTTTTTTTCAATTTTTAAAAAAAAGGGGGGTTTTTTTGCTGTTTCCTAGCAGCCTTCTGGCGTTAAAACCCCATAACTTGGTCAATTTTTACCGTCGTGTTTACCTTTGATGGAAAAGCTGTTTACTAGACGCCTCAGTCTTTTATCCTCTCCTTTCATTTTTAAAGATTCAGCTCTGATATTCTGTGTTTTGCTTTGCCAGTCTCGGTGCGTTCGGCCTCGAACGTTGTGCCATTTTTAGACTTCCAGCTTTTACCCGAAGCCTGCAAGGTGGTTTTAAGGTGGGGGATACGCACTCTGTTGAATGTTTTATACGGAAGCCAAAACCTGCAAAAATTCAGCCAACAATGATTTTTTTATTATTATTAAGACGTTGCTACGACTCTTTGGCAATGTGTGAGTTCAGATGCTATTTGCAGAACAAATTGGATAAAAAAATAGGTACATTCTGTGGATTTATTAAATATTACGATTACAAAATGCAAGTAAATAATACATTAATAATACAAAAAAATAAACATTTTATTGCCTAAAATGCAACAACAGAGCATTGCTCTAGTGAATGCTTGTCACCAACATGTGAAGACCTCAGTTTGTTTACTATTTTTTGGATTAATTGAGCGACAATTGGACAGCAAAAGCGAATTAATACGCAATATTTTTGTTTCCCAGATTTTTAAAAAAGCTAAGACTGTCTCCAATGCAAAATGTTAATATTTTGCACAGTTTTGGCTTAATTACTGCTCTCAGTAGGTTATTCTTTAATCAAATGACCTTCTTTAGAGTCCAGGTAATTAATTTATTACTAAATTAGTTGACAATCGATCGATTAATGACAATTAAGCTGATTAATCGTTTGACTTCTTCAATAAAGTGCATTAAAATTTGTGTTGACGTGATACAATGTGGAAAAAAGGCATGGATTCTTTCCCATGTGTCAAACTCGAGGCCCAGGGGCCAAATCTGGCCCGCTGTAGCTTTTTATGTGGCCCTCATCCAGATCACTTCGGTTTTTCACAAATCCTCAAAATCCACACAAAATTAAAAAAAAAAAAATCCTGATTTTTACTGCAAATCTTTCACTAAATTGACCAAAAACATTGAGTTTAATGGAATGCTGCCTCAGTCACATTTAGCATCATAAATTAGCACAAATATTGTAAACATTCCTTAAAAATATTTGTAACACACCACAAAACTCCTGGATGGATGATAATAAAATGTTCAATATTATCTAATTTCAAGAAACACTTATTGAATTCAGAAACAATCATCTATTTATTGGTATTTTAAAATTTTAATGGGTTTTATCAACTTATTCTGGCACAACCGGCTCTTTAAGAACATTCAGATTGTTGATATTTGATGCATGTGCTGCATTCACTCCACTGTTCTGCAGCGTTAAATCTACAAGTTGAGTCTATAGATGGCAGCCTCGAGCTGAAGGCCGACCCCACAAACGTCACATCGAACACACAAAACACACCGACACACTTTGTCTCTGCTGCTTACGCAGCCTGCTGCAGCACAGGCACACACCTGCATGCAGAAATAGCTTTCACCCTAAAAGCGTAAAGAAATGGGCCATGAAACACGAGACGGAGGAATTGCTTCGTCTCCCGTCAGCGGCCGGCGTACAAATCAAAGAGGAGGAGTTGTTCGCGTTTGAAACTCTCCGTCTCACATCAATGTTTAATCTTGTGGCCTAGCAGTTTGTATTGAGATGCGATTGGTTGCTATAAATGGGTGCAGCAGTGGCTTCATCAATTCCTTGGAAAGAAAGTAGGTCTTACTGTGGTACTTCAGTGTTGCAACAAATGCACGTCTAATTTAGATCCTGCTGTAAGGTTTAGGAGAAAAGATTACATAAAACATATGACATTTATGTCTCTGTCTGGTTCAGAGAAAGATAAAGTCTCATCTTGAAAACATTGAGGATTAGTTGAATTAAACAAAATCTTTTTTTTCATATATATTTGAATAAAAGTTCAGGTTAACCACTTTTTTGATATTTTTGCCTTTAGAAATTTTAATTGCTCTTGCCATTGAGTTATTCACTTCACATTCACACATTTTTACTCTATAATTTATATTACAGATGCAATTAATGACATTATTATGAGCTATTCTATCAACTATTTTTGACGATTAAATAGACGAGTAAATATACAAATAAACAACTCAGTTTATTTTGTAAGTAAATGTTATTGCTTAAATGCAATAACACATCATTCTTTTAGTTTAAGGCTCATTTGTTGCAAAGGATGCATCTGCAGTGAGAAAAATACTTCAAAACCTGTTGCTTGATTTAACATCAGGATAGTTATGTTCATTTATTTATTTTTTATTAAACAATTAATAATTTATACTGAAAGGTGATGGAAGATTTCAAGAAGCAAAAACTATGCTGCTTGAGTTTTGGGTGGAACATAAACAAGTTAACAGATTAAAGTATTTATGTCTTTAATTGAAACATTTTTATATATTTCATACAGTTTTGACTTAATTACTGTTTTGCATATGTTCTTTCAGCAAATGGCCATTTTTAAACTCCATTTAATCAATTACTAAATTAGGTGATTATGTCAATAATTGATTAATCACAATTAATTGTTTCAGTTTTTGCAAAATACATATCAGAATCATGCAAGCAAAGCAACATTACTAACAGAAATAAGAAATTACTCAATTATTCACAATACGCTTCCAATTTGTGACCTTGCTGGAGGCGGATGGTGAAATTACACGCTTATTTTTTTCCTTTATTTTGTTTATTTACCATCCCGTGTATGAAATGTGTTGCCCTGCATTAACCTTTTGCAGCATTTTAAGGCATCAGAGAGCCATTAAACATCTCATTTTGTTTGTATCCATAAACAACAAGCGTTAGCTGCTATTGTGAGAAGCTCTTGTCTTCCATCTGTGGCGCTTCTGCAAGCATGTGTCATTGACATTCGCTCTAATGTTACGTGATTGGTTGCCTCTAATGAGGTGAGATGAGATGACATCCCTCTTGACAATCAATCATGAGCCAAATAGCCATTTGTAAGGCAGCCTGTGAGTCACAGTGTTGATGCTTTGCAACAGATGGTTGGTTAATGATGCAGCAGGACGCGGAGTCCACTGATGACAGATTGAAAACGCCGTTTTATGACCTAAAAGTTACTGCAGTGACATACGTTTGGCTCTTATTAAGACCCACTTTTAATTTGTAGGGTTATTCCTTTTTCAAATGTTGGTGTTTCAGTGTTTCCAGGGATGTCTGAACCTTGTAAGCTTGAAATGGAAACCCATTAGGTGGTTCTCTCCTTTGTGTCCGATGCCGTAACCTGGATGGTGCGTCGCCTCCATCACTGCGAAGCGCTGCTCTGTGTTTCAGCTGAAGCCCCTTTGTGTGGCTGTGTGTGCGAAGTGGGGAGTGTGGAGTTTAACTGGGCTCGCTTGGTCCTTTCGGCCCTTTAGTGGCCGGCCTCGCTGCGCTGCTCACTAGAGCTGAAAATAGTACTCAGGCTGCAGGCTTTCTTTACCCGCACAGACCAAGCAGGACCAAATCCTCAACATAACGGCTCATTTCTACTGCTACGGATGGACGATATAAACGATCTGCCACTGAGTAAATCACTCGCTGTTGTCGTATTTAAAAAGGTTTGTGTAGATTGTCAATGAATATCTACTATTGGTTAGTTTAAGTTACCGATTAATTGATTAATCGGATAAAAACCATTGGCGCATTGTGCTAATCTGTTCATTTTTTCGGATTAATCGATTAAAAATTGGATAGCAGAAGGAGACAGAAGGTTTTTTTTACATAATTTGAACCAGTTGAAGCTAAAACTATGACTCTTCAGTTTTGGGTAGTACACATGGGAAGGTATTTTATTTACTTTGGCTGAAGTGGCACACACTGATGGCATTGTTTTTCATCTAAAACATTGCTTGATTATAACAACAGATAATAGAGAAAGAAAACTGATCAGTTGGCACCACTGTGGTGGTTGGCAGCACTGTGGCTGCTGTTAACTGGCAGACATGACCTGTTGGGTCAGAGGTTGATTTTTAGATCTTTACTGAGGTAAATGAGTTGGGTGGAAAATATTGACTTCACATGTTGGAGTCGGTTAAAAGGAAGGAAATCAATGTGTCGATAAATCGACTGGCCAATAAATCACTGTCATATTTTAAAGAGTTTGTATAGATTATAATTTTTTTCTTTCAGAATAAAAGTTAGGCTGCAGCTAACAATTATTTTAATTATTGATTAATTAATTAATTGGGGGAAAAATTGGTACATTCTAAAAATTGGAGAGCAAAGAGTTTTACTTCCATATTTCTCCTTACTGATGCCTTCAACACAAAGTTATTTAATCATCTCTAACCTCTCCTCAAACAGTAACTACCTGGTCCAAACTGCATGTTTGGAAAATCCTGCTTGGAGTAGGATTCTTTCTAATTAATCCTTTGCTTTGTATGTAAAATAAATGAATATCTGTTACGTTTGTGTGCGCATGACCTCTTAAAATAATGGAAACTATGGCACGCACCACTTGAAATGCATTCATTAGCTCAGAGCTTAATTGTTGTATGCTTGACAATGTTCCTGCTGCTCCGTGAGCTAATGACGGTCACCTGCGGCTGTTGCTGATTTCATAAACCGTCTATTAGTCCACCACGTTGGGCATTGCAGAAGCAGCTGAGCAATTAGACTGGAGGAAGGTTGTAGTCGAAATGAAGCGCTCAGATAAAGCATAGAGTCAAACCTCCAAGCTATTCTTCACTGGGATAATCAATTAGCCTTCGTCACCTTACAGTTGGTTCTTAATTGGGTAAATATTGGTTCATTTTAATCATTTAAGCAATAAAACTGAGTCCCTGTGAATATTTACGACCGTCATAGTCATAGTTATTTCAAAGATCAGACTATGAGTTGGCTTAACACAAGAAATAAGTAATTACAGTGGGAAATGTGTTAATTTTAGGACTGTTTCCACAGGTTTGACGTGAAAATGGATCCAACTTAACCCTGCTTAACGTTCTTTTGTATTTTCTCTCCCTCTACTTCAGACCGTCTCTAGTTTTCCTTCTCTTCTGAAAGCAGCGCACAGTAGCAAGACGGTGTTTATCAAAATAAAGTACATTTGGAAATTTTGTGGTATTTAAATTCATTTTAAACTCTGATAATGGTAAATATGGGTCATGTCTGTAGACATATCTTATATGATTTGCCTTAACATATAGTTAAAAAGAAAAAAAAACTTAATTCTGAAGATGTGGCAGCTTTTATTTTGTTGTGGCGGTCCGCCATGATTAATTACATTACAAACAAACATTACAAACACTTTATTCTGTTACTTTCTGGGGTTATTTTTTTGTTTTGTTTAAACCATTAAGTTTAATTTACGGATGCACTGATATGGCAACAGCAGCGTCTAAAAGAGACCACAGCAAATTGGAATCGGCAGCTTGTGGTTTTTAAGAAAACGTCAATCGGTGCATTCCTACTTTCTTTTCAAAATAGCAATCATAATTCTCTAAAAACGAGTACAGCTTCTAAAGGTTGGCGCAGGTGAACCTGCTCTGCAAGAAATCACCCAGTTTGAATAAAACGTGGCTGATGCAACCCGTATTGAGCTACCAATACGACAAACGCGTCGTTTTGGCACTACTGGCTCTCATGTCCTCACGTCGAGTTTAATGCATCAACTAAAAACTTCGTTTGAGAGAGAACTGAAAGTAGAGGAGTGACTGAAAAAGCTCCTTATGTGATTTGGTGTTAGGCTGACAAATTAATGACATTAACAGTTAAATCTGGTTAATGTCACTTACTGATTGTAGATATTATTCAATAATTGTATGGAAACCCTTTGTGTGACAAAGAGCTAAAAACATTTTCACTGCACTGTAGTTCTCGTGTTCAGCCGTTACAGTAGCTGCTTGTTGAAGCCTCTTGCCAATTCTCATAACTTCTTAAATTGACACAGAAAGGCTGGCATCAATTAGGCAAAACGCAATACAAGTGTGGCGGCGCATCAATTTTTATTTCATCTGCATATAAATGAGATTGTGTTTTAGGGAGCCATTTGCTGATGAACATCTCGGGCTAAACCGCTCTAGTTGTGACAGGAAGACGAGACAGAGGGAGGAGGAAACTCAAACCGGGAGCGACGAGAAGAAACGAGTTCTCAACAGGTTTCTGCTCAGTCTCTTCAAGGCAGCAGATTGTCTGTTTAATATATGAAACTAACAGCTTACCCTATTGGTAAACATTTAAAGAGGACCCGTTAGACAAAATTCACATTTTGCACGTTTTTGTTTTTCCATTTGTGTTTCCGAATACAGACTGCTTATGTCATGAACTAATGTTTTTTTTGTATTTGGGCACAAATAAGCAGGCAGAGAAGCCCAGCTCGTTACTTAGTAAGTCCAGCACCGTTGCCTAGCATCCCAAGCTAAATTCCAGCACATTTGGTCATCCAGTTGTTTTTTTTTTGGGGCGGAGGGGGGTTGACAATAAATTGATGTTTTAAGTTTTTTGAAAAACTTCCAGAATGTAATGTTGCATTCCACATGTGCCACACTGTTGCAACCCCAGGCAAGTCCAGCCCATCACCTAGCAACTCAAGTGAAGCTCCAGCACGTTTGGTAAGCTGGTATTACCACTGCATGCGCTGTACAATGGCTGCTAGAAAACAGTCATCTTATCATCCAGAAACCAATTTCTGAAATCTTGTTTGTTGTGCTGGAGGCTCCACTTCTGCTTTTCAAAGACGTGAAGTTGTGCATTTGCGCTCCTGTTTGCAGCCGTTTTCACGTGCGAGTGCAAATGTTGAGTTGGGAGGAGTGGCAAGTGAAAAGAGGCAAGTGAATCATCTCACTCTGAAAGGAGGCATAGGCAAAACTGAGCAGATTGAAATCTCTTCATCCAGGAATGATGTAGTGCAAAAACAGTAACATGTTTTGTATAGATCTATCCTAACCTCTTTGAGGAAACATGATAGGTCGCCTTTAGGATGAGACTTATTCCGAGAAGTTAGGGGTCGATTCCTAGCAGCTCACTGGAAGTATTCTCATCAGTTTGACATCGGTGATGATGATAAACCGCAGAGCTGGAAGTCACGTCTCTGTAGGTTCAGCTTGTGTGTCATGTTGGCTGTTCCTGCTGGGCCCTGCAGGCTTCATGAACCACAGCCAGCGCGCGCGCGTGTGTGTGTGTGTGTGTGTGTGTGTGTGTGTGTGTGTGTGTGTGTGTGTGTGTGTGTGTGTGTGTGTGTGTGTGTGCGCTGACATAGAATTTAAGAGGGTTATTCAGACGGTCATGTTGGTAAACCAGTTGATGAAGCTGCCTTGAGATGTTAAAGGGACCAGCAGTGATGGATGCAACAGACCCTGTGATCTGTTTTACCAAAATATCATTTGTTCATATAATTATTATAACAATAAAAATTGCTATTAAAACGTATATAAAACTATTCTTGTAAACAATTTCAAAAACCAGTAGCAGACGCTGTATTTTGTCAAGTGAAATTGTTAAAATCATCAATACACATCAAATTTGTTGGTTTATGTTTAATTTATTATGCAACTTAAACAGACGGGTGTCATAAAAATGAAAATATTCCTGGTGGTTTGTTTCTTGCACACACTTTCGACTTCATTGTTTGAAAAAAAAACTATTTTTTGCAAAAATATAGACAAAACAATTATGAAAAAAAGACTTGCTGCTGCTGTGAGCTACGCATGTGTGTGTTAGCATCATGGCAGCAAACCAGCAAAACGCAAAAAACTTTTCAGTTTTTCACCCAAACTAACAGACTGTTGAGTAAAGCTGTTGGATGCAGGTAAAGTTAGCTAAAAGATGACTAGCTAGCTAATATCAATACATCACCTTAAACTTGTTAACAAGTAGCCTGTAGGCTACCGATGCTGTCTATGTTCAGCTACGTACATTCATTTTGCCCCCCCAAAAAGTCGATTCAACTAGACAGCTCCATGGGGGTGGGGGGACAGAAAATGTTTACAAACCCCTGGGGGGAGGGGGGGTGGGGCAGGAGAAAAAGTTTGGAAACCACTGGTTTAGAGTAACTCAGTGTTTCAGCTGTTTTGCAGTTTTCTGGGAGTTTGTTGCAGATTTGAGGTGCATAGAAGCTGAATCCACCAAAGTCATGACGTCAATATTATCTCTAAATTTCTTCCGGTAGAGCAGAGGCGTCAAACTCATTTTCATTTTGGGCCAAATCAAAAATCTGAATTATCTTAAAGGGCCAGTTGTGCCAGAATATATTGATAAAATCAACTAAACTGTGAAAATATCAACAAACAGCCATTCCGCTGGAATTTTGTGATCATTTTAGCTTTTTTTTTTTTTTTTACAATCAAAATGATTTGGTGGTGAACATTTAGAAATGTTTGTAAGGATTTTCTAAACCATTTGCGGTAATATATGATAAATGTTACTCTATCACTCGCCGTATCAGTTGCGGAGTCAACGTTTTTGACCAATTTTGAGAAAATTTGCTGTAAAATCAGAAAAAAATTTGGAAATTTGTTGATTTTGTGTGAATTTTGCAGATTTATGAAAAACTGGAAAGGCTTATTAATGTAATTTGGAATCTGGAGGGCCACATAAAAAGCTTCGGCGAGCCAGATTTGGCCCCCAGGTCTTGAGTTTAACACCTGTGCCGGACTCTAATACTTTTTACCAAACATTAGTCTTCAATATTTCATATAAAGCAGGAACAACTGAAAATGAGTTTGTGGTAAATATTCAAAGCTCAATCTAAAGAACCGTTGAGAGCGGCTCTATATAGAGATCCTTTTTATTATCTTCTTGAAGTCATGACAGCCTTCATGTCAAGTGCTGTTCCCACTGCCCTCTTCTTCTGGAACAAAACCAAGCACTTAAAGGAGTCGCATCGAGTAAATAGGTGGCATAGATCAGCTGTGGAAAAAACAATCTATTCACCGGCTGCACTGTTTTAGCCTTTCAGGCTGAGGTCAGTTTCCTGCACCAGCCCTTTATTGAAACTGAAATTACTCCAAAGTTATCAGGATGAAAAACATCTCAGGCATTTTGCCCTTTTGCACTCACTCACCATAATGGGTATCAGTCTTATTATTACCTGCCTGCAGATGCTTTGGTGAGTTTGTAATTAACCTCAAAGGGAGAAAATCAATGGGACGCTTTGTGCAGCAGTCATTATTGGAAAATGAACTGCACATCACTGACCTGCTTAAAATCTGATTTTCTTCAGTTAACAACTCTCTATTTAAGAGCTTTACACATAATTGTCCACACTCAGATTTTAAAAGCTCCAGCTGATAAATCAGTAGGTCACTTCAACTCTTATCCCTATATGAATGTTTTTCATCAAGGTTTTGTCTGTTTCACACCGACGCTGTGCAGAAATTACAATTGTTAAATAAAATATTTGGGAAAGAACTGAGAAACAAATATCATCCCACTTCATGCATGTTATATTTTTTCAAAAACTTGCATCAATAAAGGCTGAGCTAACAGTTCTTTGTGGACACAAAGATTTAAATGTAGAGAAAAACAGGAACTCATTTTGTGTTGCAACTAACAATTGTTTTAGTTACTGATTAATCGATTAATCGGATAAAAATTGGCTGCAGATTTTTCACCTAACCCTTTTTATGCTGTATTACAAATACATTAAAAGAAGCAAATAAACAACTTGATCTTTTTGTAAATCATAAAATATACTTCCTAAAATGCAACAACAAGCTAAAACTATGCCACAAGTTTTTGAAATAGTTGCCAACTAATTCAGTAATCGATTGTTAGCTGGAGTACACAGACTCTAAAAAACGCAATTTACTGAAAGAAAATCCTACTTATAGAATGAAACCCAAACTGTACAATATCCATCCATCCATCCATCCATCCATTGTCTCCCGCTTATCCGGAGTCGGGTCGCGGGGGCAGCAGCTTCAGAAGGGAGGCCCAGACT
>CAEGAF010023185.1:0-43543 GCA_903067075.1 Micropoecilia bifurca
TCACATGTACCAAGTTTTTCATTTTACTCACTAGTTTGTCACCACCTTCAGTTTTGTGTCAACTCCGTCATGCAGTGTCAACTCCGTCAGATTGACTTTTTGTTGTTTTTTGTTTTAAATAATATTTATTTTGTTTCTTGAGAAGCTTTTGTCTGTAAAATGAGTAAAATATCACAAATAGGGTAATTAAAAATGATTTTTGATGTATTTTTGTCAGATGGTGATGACAACGTTCTAGGTCAGGTTAATTAAAAATGTAATTTTTAAAAAAAATATTGCAACTGGGAGCCTGTATCCCAGCATCTTTACATTTCCAAAAGATTATTTGACATATTTGTATACATAAATTTGAGACATATAAAAAAAATCATGGGAAAATTAAAACTCATTTTGTCCCTATTTTCAAGAATCACTGACCTGCTTAAAAGTTCTTACTTTCAAAGATACTTTTAATCTTACAAATGAGCCTCATTGGACCTCATATTTTACCTAACTGTATGAGATACAGCCTGCACTCAATCTGCTATGTGACAATTTCACCTTCCAGCAAATGTTTCAAATGAGTCATTAAAGCTGCAAAATGAATATCAGTCATAGCCATGATGAGTGTATGTAAACTTTTCACAGGCACTTTAGTGACTGTGTCGGTTCTGTCCAAATCAAACAGAAAGAAGACAAGTTTAAGTTGAACTTGTGTGCTTGTCTACAACAAGACAACTGAAGATAAAATCTTCAGAATTAGAAACCATTCAGGTTCTAATAAACCATAATATCTCAAAGCCTAGTTTGTGGAACCTTGGCCCTTGTTTTAATTGCACACAAGCAAAATGTGCTATCAGATATAAAGATTTAGTTAGATTGTTTTAATTGAAAATTATTCTGTCAAGTAAATAAATTATCTTTGTGTTTACCCATCTTTTCATATTTTCGCAGTAGATTTCGTCTTCTGCGAAAGAGAGACCCCTGCTGGTCGTGGGTAGGTAACCCAGACGCATTTCCGTTTCCGGTGTAAACAAGCGGGTTTAACGGGGAAATCAAAAACTGTTGCAGTGTTGGCGATTGTTTCCTACCGGTTCGAATGTTTTCCAACATAATGCCTGACGTGAGAAGTGAAGACAGCGTGGTTCGCTACTACTGCACTGCTGGCAATGGCATGGAGCCGTTTTTAGTCGACGAGGTGAAGAGAAAGCTGGATGCTCAAGACGTGAGTGTTAGCATTAGCATTTTTAATGCTAAAAACATTCATGACAGCAGCTAACATGTTCACAGGGTGTAATGCTAGTTTAAGAGACAACTATATATAAAAAAGTTATAACATATAATTCTCTCACCTTAACTTTGTATTTCTGTAGTTCATCTAATCTAGAGTTACCATGGTAGCTAATTTGCATACACGTCGATTTATTAAATAGTGACTTATGAAAATCGGTGGATTTCACACTTGTCAGATTTTTGTCAAGCGGCGTCCATTAAGCTGCGAATTTGAAATGCTGTTTTGCTCATCTCTAAATCTTGTTCTACTTCATTATTGTACTCTTCTTCGTTAGCATGTCATAAAATGCGCAGAACTTTATTACGGTGAGAGAAAAGCTCACTATTCGAAATGTAATTCAGTTAACGCTCCTTACAATGACAGCTGGGTGACTTGGATTGAGTTTCTAATATTCTCACACCCTTTTCATGTTTGGACTCCAGGTTTATCAAATTCCTGGAAAAGTGCTGTTCAGCTCCTCTGCAACAATCCATAGAGTCTGTGGCCTAAAAGCTGCAGAGAGACTTTTCCTTCTGTTGAAGCAAGACTCTCCAGTGAGGATGTCCACACACAGCAGTCCAGGTACCAGTCAGGCCCCAAAACAAGAGGAATATCTGTACACATGTCTTGTTTGTATCTTCAGTAAAGCTGTTTTGCTCCTTCCTAGCTAAAACCGCGTCTGTGCTGCAGTCCAGACTGTTGGGTGACAGGTGTCAGTGGATCAGTGCTGTAAGGACATGGAGCCGCCTGCAGGGGGAGCTGGTGGCAAGCAGAAACGCAGTCGCAGCATATACTATGCAGAGGGACAGAGAGAAGGGGAGAGGGTGTGAAAAGCAACGTGATGAGGGGGACAAGTGTCTCCCAGAGTCCAGGAAACGCAGACATGAGTTTACGTCTGAGCAGAGCTATGAGGAGAGATGGAGATGTAGAGAAGAGAGCGCAAGACTTTCATCGGGCCTGGAAAAGGTGGATGATGTCAGTGAACCGGAGAAGGTGTGTGCTGATTATTCAGAAATCGAACTGGAGCAAAACGTGGAAAGCTGCAGCAAGAAGAACACGGATGACTCGGGAAACGACGCTCCTCTGGGAAGCATGGAGAATGGTACCAATTCATCGCGTTGTCAAATCACAGCTATAAAGTGATGACTTCTGGGTAATGAGAAACAAACCATACTTGCTCTTTTTTCCCCCAGTTTCTTTTAGGATTAACTGTAAATGCAGTGGAAAGCTGCATAGATGCGTCAGTGCACAGGTAAAAAAAATCCTTCTTTGTGAGATTATAATATTTTGTCTTTCATTCGTGGATTAAAACAGTACAGTATATATAGTCTGGCTGTGACCTTGAGGAGGAGGGGGGGGTACAGATACAATAAATATCACTGAAATAATATATCATTGAATATAATAATATTAATATCCAATATCTGCACCAATATCTCAAATGAAGCTGTAACATTTTTATGAAAGGTATCTCTATTAGGTGATGATGATGTTACTATTTTATGATCTGTAGGAGGTTAGCAGAGTGATGGGGATGGGTCTGAGTCGCCTGCTTGGATGGAAGGCTGACTTGAAGAACCCTAAGCTGGAGGTGAACCTTGTTTTTTAAAAAGTTTTCTGTACAGCTATTGTGTGTATTTAATTAGTAATATTTCCTACAAATGGGTCGTTTCTGCAGATAAACGTCTATCTGAATGATGACTACTGCCTGCTGGGAATTCCACTGACCAGGTTGCTGCCAAATGCTGTTTTGGTAGATTTAGAATCTGCTTAATTGGAATTATTAATAACAATAGACTAAATTATAATTGTTTATTACTGTTTTGATATTTACAGTCTTTTAATTTCTTTCAGGCTTCCTCTGGCTAACCGGAGTTACCTTAAAACCCCGGGGCTGCGGTCTACCGTAGCCTGGGCCTTGGCTTCACTGGCTCACATAGAGGTGTGAAGACACACACCTAGAAGGAACGGTCACTACTGCTCCCTGTTCTCTCCACTTACGGATAATAGCTCAAACCAGTAGACTCATATTTGTCAAAGATTTTGTTTCCCATCTGTTCGTTCAATCGAACCAAACATCACAGTTAATCACAGCTAGTTAATTATTTAAGGAGGAATGGGTTAGATTTTTGAAGGTCCAGGTTGATCTCAATGGCTCTTTTTCCATATAATGAGAGAAATTAGCGTTAGTATGTGCAAGTGAGAAGGTTGCGTGACGCAAAAGAAAGTTTTGTTGACTTAGTTGGTTTTAGCAAACATAATTTTGTAATGCTGATGGTAAGCTGTTGTTGTACACTTTAAAAGCGTCGCGTCTCTCTGCCAGCCAGGTTTTTGTGTCGTCGATCCAATGTGCGGAGTGGGAACCATCTTAATTGAAGCTGCAAAGGAGCACAAGGTGAGAACACCATCCTGTTTAATTCATAGAAGATAAAACCCTAGATGTTTGTTTCTTCTGGCTTTGGCTTGGTTTGTGCCAATTCAAAGAAATCTCAGATAAGTCACCAATAAATTGTAGCTAGAAACAAATCAAGGTCTTGTAATAACTGTTGAAATGATGACTGTCTGCCACTTGGTTCCTAAGGCTGCCTGTTTCTTGGGTGTGGATATTGATGATGGCCAGCTACAGAAGGCAGATGAGAATGTGATATTTGCAGAGCTTCAAAGCAGAGTCCACCTTCTGAAAGCATCGTCCACGGGTAGGAAAATCAACGGAATATCCCAGTGAATGAAACGTCACACCTCTCACATGCCGTGTAAGAAGCTCTGGCCCACCATAGTGACAGAATTTACATGAATGTGATTCGAATACTGCAGCAGCTATAAAAAACATGAGTTGCTCTCATGCACTGTGAAAATGCTTGTGGATTGTTGAAGTAATGATCCCTGACCTACCGTCTGATTTTTGGGTAATAACTATCTTTCCGTTTGGGGAAAAAATGGAAAAAAGATAGAATTGTAATAAAAAAGTGGCACACCCAGTCACAAAGCAGCAGAATGATAATTTCACCCCATTATAATTGGTGTGCATATATTTCTAGACAGAATTTCCGTAGGTTTCTCATGTTTAGATGCTTTTAGCATTTGCCTTGTAATATATCAATATGGCAAGATAAATAGTGTGATCCATCTTAAAGTCTTAGTATCCAGAGAGACAACAGGAGTACTTTAGACATGGAGCAATTCTAACAATTTAGAGGTCAGTGGGAATGCTCTTAGGTAAAGAATCATTGATTATGTAGACAAATGTATGAATGAGCAAATATAGACTCAAAAAACATGATTTTAAAATACATAGTCTGTGATTTTCCACACGAGGCGTTAAAAATCTAGTAAAATCTTCCAGTTTGATTAATTCAGTTTGAAAGTAGCTAACTGGGAAAATAATTTCTATTAAAAAGCACTCAGCTTAATGTTTTATATATATAAAAATGTTAAGTTCAAGAAAACTAACTTTGATTTGGGTCTTTATTGATCAATAAATTAAGAAATAACATAATTCTGGTCAAGTAATGCGTAAAGATAGACGTCGTTTTGTCATCTACGGAGCACCTTTTAGAATTTGAACTTGCCCTTCGTTTCTGTGTGGACGTAGTTGTGTTTCCTGTAAGGGAACCTTTGTCTAGAAGTGGAGTGTGATTCCTGTTTGGTGTATGTAAATTACCTCACTGCCCATTTTTCTTCTTCTTCTTCTTTGTGAACAGCGTTGCCTCTGCCCAGTGCCAGTGTCGACGCCGTTGTCTGTGATTTGCCATTCGGCAGGAAGTTTAGCACCAGAATAAATATGGCCGAGAAGCTTCCGGTCATCCTCAGGGAGATGGAGAGGTTTGTTTTCCTTGTTAGTAAAACGTTTTTGGTGAATATAAAGAAAACAAGTTTTTTTTATTTTTTGTTTTACATTTTGTAGTTTTGTGTTATATAGAATTCCTTGCATGTGAGTCACGTAACGCTCTTTAAAACATTTTGATGTTGCAGTCAGATTTAAGTAAACATGGAAAGACGAGGTTTAAGTTGCCATTAACTCCAGATGTGCTTGTTTTTCCTAGAGTGCTCCGTGTTGGTGGGACCCTGGTGGTGCTCCTGAGTCCTCAGCTGTCTTGCCTCCTGAAGAAACTTCTATCTCAAACAAACTGTGGTCCAAAACACAACGAGGAAGCAGAGTCGCAAACCGGGATGAAAAGCTGCCTGGTTTCACCCTCAGAGCAGCACAATTTGCAAATCACATCAACTTTTTCATCTCTGAGACACCAAGCAACCCTCAGAGTTAGCTTGGGGGTGATAGATGGGCTCATCCATAAATATATCAAAACACTTGATTAGTGTTGATGGAAATAACATTTGTGATATTGAAATGTCCTGTGTCATATCATGGCAAAATTTGCTCTTGTTGAAAGCATTTTCGTATCATTGATGTATAAATGAAAGTTACTACTTGTTTAAATAGTTTTGAATTTCACAAATGCAGGAACGTTAAAAGTTGGACTCTAAGCTCTCTTTCTGCATACTTTTATTTTATTATTTAATACTTCTGAAAACATTCATCTTTTACAAAATAAAAATATTTGTAGTTTTCCATAAAATGGGTGTGCAGTGTTTGTAATGTTTGTTCTCTTTTTTTTATTTATTTCATTTAAAAACTAACATGTATCAGTGCTTTTAGATGTTTATTCTTAAAGAAATTCTTGAGATCATAACTTTGGCAAAGAATAATTTGGATAACTTTCTTTTTTTTCTTCTGCAGCTTATATGATTATACATTGTAGAAAGAGGGAGTACAAAGTGAAAATCCTGAAAACTTTTTTTATTTTTCAAACTATTGGAGACATTTTTATGTGTTGTGTTTCTAGATCTTTGCCAATTTACAAAATTGCAAAAATATTGTGTTCCTTCTTTAAAGAAAAATACAATATTTTATTTATTCCTTTTACTATTAAATATGGTGCATTCGAACATCATCAAATCCAAAGCAATTGTGCTCACTTTAATGTTGAACTTTATTTTCTCTAAGAACAATGATAAAACTGGAAAGTTTTTGGTGGCATAACTGAGACACATTTCTGCCATCTGCCACTAAGAAGCCCTGCTTAGCCCAGTTTTACACTTGCGGCGCCAGACCAGGCAACTCACAGCTTAGTGATTTAATTCATTTCCTTTCTCCCCTTCGTTTCAGGCTGTCAATTCTTCCCTGCACTAGATTACAAAACAGTTTCACTGTGATTGTATTAGTGAGATCAATAACAGAATTAAATACAAGGAGGTTATCTTTCTTCTCTGGCATGATATGAATATCTGCTAAATGTAAAAAAAAAAAAAAGTTTATTCTGAATTTCCTAAAAGTTTAATTTCTACATTTTGTCAGAGGTACAGTGTCATTTTTGCTCTTCATGTTCACCACCTTCATCTCCTTTGACAAACATGGAAACGGTATGCCAGGATACCCATTGCGCATGCTCGAAGCGCAGTGGAAGCCATGTTGGAGCTACATTGGATTCGGGCTGGGATTTTTTGACGCCGTATGTTTTTCTTAAAAGAAACCCAGTTTTCGTACTCTTGTCGGGGTTCGTCAGCCGCGCTAGATTGTAAACGATGAACTCCAGTGTCGACCTGTCCAGGCGGAATCCGCAGGAGGATTTTGAGCTGATCCAGCGGATAGGAAGCGGCACATACGGAGATGTATACAAGGTACAAAAAAAAAAAACTGCAGGGAGGGAGCATTGAACTGAGATCCATTATCGGACACAGCCTTCAGACGTTATGTACACTTTTTCTTCCTTCCGTTGGTAACTCTGTGTAACACCAAGCAAGTCTTTTAGTCATGTTTTATTTGTTTCCCATAGGACGTTAAGAGCATGTTTTTGTTTAAACTACTACAGGTGGGGAATTTTTCTCTTAACCTTTCGTGTCCATGATTCCATTGTCGGACACAAGATTACGTCTTGTTAATATGTGTGCTCTGTTTTTGTTCTTTTTGTTCCACAATTTTCCAACAGTGTGAATTTTTAAGGTTGACATACAGTTTTCTTTTAAAAGTAAAACAACCACACGCCCCGACGAGACAGAATTAATCATGCTAGCCGTAATGGTGGTTGTTTACTTCTTGGTGGGACGTTTTTAGCTAGCTGTCCGACAACGGGTGCAGGTTGCCTTAATAGCATACAGAAGCTAGCCAGGAGCTTGGCTGTTCCGTCGAAAACATTATTCAAATCGCTTTTGATATTTCTCCTTTTTCTATGTCTTCAAACACAAACCCTTTGTTTTAATGTAACAAGGTTTGGTTTCACCCCGGCAGGAACTGACAGCTCTTGGCCAAGTACTTTTTTTTTTCTTCTTTTTTTTTTTTTTTTAACCAAAGTCTGTGCCTATGAAGCTATGTTTATTTGTGTTTACTGATGGTTTTGACATACATACGTTTGCTAGACACAATCATCCAGGAACTTGAGAGCTAATTTCTGTTTGGACTGTATTCCCCATAGTGCTGGGGCTGTTTAGTTTGGGGCTTGACTTTTTCCAGGCCCTGCGTTGGAAGCAAGTCTGGGATTCAAACTGGAATTCCGTTCCCGAGCAGATTCCTAAGACGCCATGGAGAGTAGACATCATGGAGTAGACTCCATGGAGTAGACATCATGGAGTAGACTCCATCAAAACCACATCAACGCGCTCCAGACTCGACAAGTTGTGGGTAGCAGTCGTATAAAACAAGCAAGCACCATACCATAGAAGAAGTGTTTGGCCCACATCTACATGGTCTCTCGTGGGGATTCTGCCAGAAACGGCAAATAAATGCGGTCATGCAGAATAAAGTTGGTGCACCTCCATGTTTTTGAAGCTTACTGCAGTCAGACACCATCTCATCCTTGTAACTGGAAAATCAATCGATGTATACTACGAATTCAAACTAGAAACTAAATTGATTTATTTTAGAGACACCATGTTAACTCCAGAGCTTGTATTTTGACAGATCAGCTCTGATAAGAGATTGGCTGCTCAGACAATGTCTCATCATTTTGAAATCACTCGCGTAGAATGCAATCAAATGCAGCAAAACTACAAACAGTTCTGCATCTGACCTTGTGACAACTGACAGGTGAAACCTCAATTCTTTAGTCACCACAGGGTGAATAAAGGTCTGATCTGTGCAATCGCCACTATTTCTAATTTTGAATGATTTCATCATTCCGATTTGCACAGATAGTGCAACGTTTCTAGCTGCTTGTTTTGTATTCCTTCACCCTTGTGGTTTTTAATTTGTCAGTCATGGCAGGGCGAGGCATTTGGCTGACTATATATTCAGGGAACTTCTTGACAGAACAAGATGATGTTGGTATATATGCTGCAGGCTCTCTGATGAAATTGGAATATTTTTTCAGTTCAGCTTTTATCAATGTCTTACTTGTAACCTCACCATAAGGTCAGTATGTCATTCTCTAGGGTTTTTTTGCATATTGTAAGCTGCCCCGTTGCAGCTAATCTAGTTTGTTTCTAATTAAAGTTCAGTATCTTTGTCTCGCTTGAGGCTGATAAGTCTGACTGAATACCTTCAGCGGGAGTCGGGGCTGCGTCTGGGGGCCGAGATGCCTGCCAAACACAGTGACAAACACCTAGCGCTGCAACAAATCAATTATTCTATTGATTATTCAGACGTTTAGTCGTTTAAGCAGATAAAAAATGGCACATTTTGCAGATTTTTCGTCAAACCAGTTAAACTTTTTTTAACAGGATGCAAGTAAACAAAGAATTCCTTTTTTAAAATAAGAAAATAAACCTTTTATCGCCTAAAATTCAGTAACAGTATTCCTTTAGTGTATGTTTCATTGTTGATTAATTTTTGCATTAACTGATAAGTGAATATCAAAAAGTGCTTTTGTCATTTTGTTTTGTTACAGAATTTGAACCATTTGAAGCTAAAACTATGCTACTTAAGGAGCTCTGAGTAAAACATATTTACAGACAAAGGTTTTGTTTTATTTTTTTAAATCTTACATACAAAATGTCTATTATTTTTGTACAGTTGACTTAATTACTGCACTGAATATGTTCTTACAGCAAATGGCCTTTTTTTAGTTTGTATGCTCTGTATGTTAACAATTAGTCAGTTACTAAATTAGTTGACAATTATTGTTCAATAATTGATTAATAAAGAGCAATCGATTAATCAGGTTAATCATAATAAATCTGATTAATCATTCCAGCCCTACAAGCATCACACAGCAGATTAATGATGGGAAAATAGTTAATTGAGTCAAAGATAATAACAACAAAGCAATTATCTCAGAAAGTCCATTGGTGAGACTTGTTATGTTGCCTGGACTCTGCTGATGTTATGCCCGGCATGCCTTGGGTTCACATTGAAAACAAATGGTTTTTGCTGCGGATCAGAGCTCCAACATGAAACTGCTGGATTAAAGGATGTGCTGCGAGCACCAGGCCATTTTGGTAAGCCTCGTCGATGCCTATATTTGGTTCTACCACTGCGTGAAAAAGTGAGGCTCGGGTAGGAATGTTTGAGCAGGAAACAAAGCATGAACTCCGCTAGCTTGTTTTCTCCTCGGTTCGTAGCCAGGCCTTGTGTGTAGCCTTGTGTGTTGGTGACTGAGGAGGGGGGGATTGGCCGATGCAGGCGACAGACCAGCATATCACATCTTTGATCCTCTGAAGAATTTGCCCTTAGGGAACCAGTTGTGTCTAGTTTGTATGCTTCTTTCTGTGTTAACCTTTTTTTTTTTCTTTCTTCTTTTAAACACTGGTTTTATTCGACTGGTAAAACTATAGAGGCTGTGGATTTCAGTCTGGTTACTGATTTTCCAATACTGCTCAGTCATTAAATTAGTGCTACATATAAGCCTAAAACCTTAGTAGACTTAAACTACAGTAAATTACGCGCCTCTTGTCTTTAGACTTCAAGTTGTCGTGACCCACATATGTCACTTACCTATGACATTCCAGATGGTACAGACTCTGTTTTTGACAGATATTTTTCCCAATGCAGAAATTCCACAAACCTTCTTTTAAGTTTCTCACCAAGTATGATACAAAACTAAGTTGCCTATTGTCTTAATTAAGCTACAGTCTTGCTTCTGATTATGGCTGCAACTACCAATTATTTTAGCAATCGATTACTCTGACAATTGGGTGGGGGGAACTGCCACATCCTAAGCCTGTCACAATAGCAGATTTTGCTGGACAATAAATTGTCCCAGAAGTTATTGTGATAAATGATTGTTGTTTTGAGACCATATTTAAGTATCATGTTGATAATTGCATAATTATGCAAGCTTGCTCCCTCAAAATACAATGAACTTTAATTTTGTCAAGAACACTTGACACTGGAACTGGAAGTTATTTTCAATATCCAATAAACACAACATTAAAAGAAACACAAATAAAAATCAAACACAACTGATACCATACATAAAATGGATTATAAAGTCTCTGTGAACAAGTGGAGTTCTCATTCATTCATTCAACAAATGGCCTTTTTTGGTCTGTAACAGTTAATTAATAACTAAATTATTGACATTTCAATAGTTGATTAATCATGATTAATACAACTAATGCGATTAATCACTTCAGCCCTACTCATGATATCAATATTTTCATACGGACCAATTTGATTAAATCTTTCTTATTCTAGTCATTTTACCCTCTGTTTTGATATGACTCTTTGATAATTTAGCACATGTTATATGTCAGTGTGGTTCCGGTTATTGGGGTGCAGAGAAAACTTACAGAAAATGTTTCTCTACTTCACCACCAGCCAAGCAGCTTGCTTTGAACATCATAAAATTTAACAATTGGCGTTTCAGCTACAAACTACTCGGCTTTTCACCTGAACCAAAAGCCATGTGGGAGTATTGGAGCACAGTGGGTGCCATAGTTGGCATGAATTGTGAAAATCTTTGCAGAGGATGACAAATATTAGAAAATTTCATGCTCAAAACATCTGCAGCGAAAAGTTCTATTCCCAGTTTTAGTAATCTGCAATGTGAGTGTGGCCTACTGCCTTTTTTTAAAAACCAGAATAACTGAAGTTTGCTGCATTAAATCAGTGACACGAAGATAAAAACCCGACAGTGATGAGCCTGCCGTTCAGTCGCTGCTGTTAAAGCTGCCGTATTTACTGATTTGTCACTTTTATTTGGCTCTAGAAGAGAAACCACTTTTTCACTTTGCATTCTCACATTCTCACCCGGAGAGCCTGAAAAACAGTTTAAATAAGGACAAGTATCAGCTTGACGTGTTGCTGTGATTTCATGATAACTTGCTTCAGTAGCGTTGCTTTTATATCTGCCTTCACTTGTGCCGCAAAAGACTTGAGATCAAATATTTAAGTCCACGCTGAAGTTGTCTTCAACCTTTGTATGTCACGGGTGCAGAGATGGGAGCAAGGTGGTGATAAATTAAAAAGTTTGTTCTAGAAGCAATATGCGTTCAAGAAAAGCGTCTTAGTTTATTTTGCAGAAGCCACATTTTAATCCTTGCTGAGTCATGCTTACTCCGTTACAAGCCCCTTAGAAATATCATCCAGTCTACATGATCAATGATGGCATGCAGCAACCTGTTGTAGTTGCAAAAATTACCCTTCAAATCCTATTAAAACTCTACAAGCAAAATTTAAGTTTGGGTTGACTTTTTTTTTTAGAAATCTGTCTTGTCATGTAAGTAACAATTATTGAAACTGTTTTTGGGGGACTTTCTCTGTAAACTATGGGAATGCTGTTCTAAATGTGGTGAGGATAATGATTTCCTGTGGCCAGACCTCACCGTGGATATGCATGTGGCACAGCTTGGCAGTCGTGCTGCAGGAATTCAGGAATCTGTGCTTCCTCCCGTCTTTTTGTGCGCGCTCGTTCGTCTCCCATTGTTTCATGCTGTTCTGACGGAGGAAGACGGTAGGGCCAAAGAACTGTTGTGTGACACGCACACACAAACGCACGCAGAACGAAACGATTGTACAAATACATGCACGGCCACGCCGACACAGATGGCTGCAGAGTCACAGTTCCTCCTCTTGTTTGCTCGTCCATGTAGATGCACAGGCGTCAGCTGGTATGAAGGAAGCCTCTGTGAGAAAGTAGGGTCACTCTAATAATTTCTGAACGTAGGCCTCATTTTGAGGGCTGTGACTGATAAAATTCATTACTTTCAGATTCAACAATCCTTTTATTTATCCAAAAGAGAAAATCTTCGAAGAGTCATGGTGGCAGTGTTTTACCGTGGACAGTAGGGATCTCTGGTAGCGGTCAGTCTTTTGAGCGAATTTGAAGAGGCCTCTTTAGGCTTACCACATTAACATGTCCTGGATGTTAAAGAGATGGAGTTGAGAGTGATGGTCAGTTTGTCCAGAAAGTTGCAATCTCAACCATTTATGCAAACTCAATCATTGTTTGGAAATTTTGCGTAGACTTGCAATTTTCACCAATCATTGCAGTTTTACCTCAAGTCTGACCAGTCACGTTGGTGATTTCATTCTTTTCTGGCCAGTCATTTCTTCTCAGCTGAGTTTTGACTAATCCCCTAGCCTCCTTAACTTAACCTCCTGTTTCATAACTAGTCTATAAAAGCAATATTGGCCTCAAAAATGATTTTGAGATGTGCTCTAGGTCTTATTTATGCTGTTTCTTTAGATGTGGGCATAACTGACCTGGGTTACGCTTGGGACATGTTACAAAATGGTTACAAAAAATTGGAGGTACACAAGTAGGCAGTAGGTAATTTGGGTATGATGGTGTCTGAGGCCAACAGGTGCATGAATTTTGCAATTTGTAAGCACGCCCTCGAGCCCAGTTCAACAAATCAACTATAAACCTAGCTTATTCTGTCTTTACAGTCAGTGTTGATGGTATTTATGAAAAATACATATTTAAAATAAAAATGTATGCTTAGCCTAGTGTTGAAGGGGTATCAAGTAAAGCCTGGTGACCCGCCAGGCATATAATACTCTAGGGGAAACCCTAACCACGTTATGGCAAAAATAAAACTTAAAGAAATTGGCAACTTTGACCACAACTTTTTAAAAAATGTACCACGACATCAGTAATTTTAGGCTGCAGCAATCATAGTGCAACATCCTGATCGTTGGACAAGAGAATTCAAACTTCCTCCTTCTCAAAGGTCTTCAGAAAGAACCAACATAGCAGTGACTCTGACATACTGCCACCATGACTTCTGCAGCTATAGAAGACATGCATGATTCAGCCTCCTCTGTAGCAGTGTCCTATTTCCAACTTTTACTGTTGTTCAGAGGCTGCTGTTGAGCACAAAGCTGTGACGAAGCAAAACCAGATCTACCAGAAAATGTAGAACACTGAAGGATATGAGCTTCACCTCTTTTTAGGCTTCTAAACAATAGTTAGTAGAATAAACAATAGATCCAACATGTCCTATAAATCGCTTTAAGTTGGCTTCAAGAATAATAAAATTCAACAATTTCAGAGTATTTTCACCGTCTTAATCAGTTCGCAGTTGGATCACATACGCCAGATCTCAAGGCAGGTCACAACCAGTAATTTCGACTATGTTCGGGGCATGTTTATGCAGTTTAATACCCAATCCTGTTCTGTTGGCTTACCGCAAAGATAAGTTGTTGGATTGTGTGCACTACGGTTCAGAGCCTGGCTGAGATGACTTGTTTCTGCAGGGTGGTTTAGAGTTTGACAAGTGAAAATGCCAGTGGAGCTACGCCAGCACCTGAGTAGTTTATTTACAGCTCTGTGTTAATGCCTTTGGACTGCAGACTTCTGCTTAGGAAGTCGTGCATTCCTAATTGGATGAGCTGTCTGTATCTACCGTCAGACCTCTTGCATCATGTAAAACTTTTGATTTATTTTGAAGCATTATTTCTAGTTTATTCATGTAAACATGCATAGAAGAAAACAGCTTATATATTTTCCCACATTTTTTGGAAGTTATAAGTTTTTTATGTGGGTTTTTTGCTGCAGCTTATTTTTATTTCTCATTCCATAGCAATCCTGAGTTGCCTTTCTGTGTCCAGCCTAATGTAAGAAAAGTTTAAAAGTTAGGTGTCTGAATTGCAAACTATTTGATTTCAGAATCAAATAAAGAGCATTCTGTTGCATTATCTCCTTCAATCTTCGCAAAATGTATTGAAGAAGGAAAATTTGAATCAAAATTTCTAAAATGTAATATGTTTAAAAGTTCTGGTTTGTTTAAATGAGTAGTTTTATCCCCTGACACTCAGATGAGTACTGGAACCTGGAACTGGGTTTTTACAAAGTAAACAGGAAAAATGAAATGACTCATCTGAAAATGCAACTAGATAACCCACATAGTACAGTGGTAGTATAGTACAGTTTTTAATACATCTTGAACTTTTCCATAATTTATGTTTTACGTCACATTCTTTAACATATACAAAAGTAAAGTGTGATTGTGTAGTGAAAAAAAGGATGGATAGCTTAACTTTTTAAAGTAAGTAAAACTTAAAGTTTTATTAAGATATCTTGTGGTACTTTTGTGATAAAGATAAAAGTGGTGATAGGAAATCTTTATTACAACTTTTTTGAGGTAATCGTAGGGCAGGATAATAAATCAATTTTAATATCCGTTAATTTTTTTTCATCAATATACTTCTTGGGTCTCCAATTGCCATCTTGTTTGACAAGCATATTTTACAGCTTCTATTTACTTTGAATTTGAATTCAAGTCAATGCATAAAAGTCAAGTCAATGCATAAAAAACTCTTTCATTGAAATGAAAGAGTTTTTTAAAGATACTTTTGCAATTTGCAGTTTCCTTTAGAAAAAGAGTGGGTGTAAAATTGACTAAAATTGAATTTGATTAATTTTTAAGCTCTACCTCACAACACACATGTGCATGGCTGGGAATGTGTGTCACAGCAGTTATAGCCTCACAAGCACAAATATAGCTCTTGAAAAACATTTCTATTTGTAATACACCTCCTTAGGACCCTAGACACATATATGATTTATATCATCAAACTGCAAATCGTAACTACCTCTAATAGTATTTCTCAAATTTTATATTTATTGATCCTTTCAAATAACAAACACTGAAAACAAACTATCAATCCTGACAGTACAGATAGTTTCGTGTTTTTAAACATCATTAACAAAAATACATCAAAATAATGGTCATGATAAGAAATTTATCACGATAAATGGTAAACGATAAAAGCCCACCCAAAGTCATGTGGAGCTTTAGTTTTCAACCACACAGTTGTATGTAGGTTTACTAGTTCAGTTTTGATCTGATTTGACCTGAGTGCTTTCTTCCACTTTTGCTGATCCCATTTCATCTCTTACATAGATTTCGACCTTTCTCTTTCTGTTCTCACATCCTAACTGTGTCTCTACATATCCTTCAAAGTTGCAGTAGTGTGTGCAATGTGTTTTCTGTTACTTCTCAGACCAGAGAGTCTGGAAAATGCTGCTTCAAAAGGAAATCCACCTCCGCAGCTCCAAGCATGCGGAGCATTTAAGTGTTCGGGCGATTAGAAGAAAAGTGTGTTCATTTAAAAGCTGACTCTAGAGGTTTTGGATCGTTGTGTTACATGTTTCCACATTTAGGCGGTGTGTTTCTGCTTGAGTGTCCGGGTGCTTTGTTGAAAGACAGGTGTTGCCAATTCAACTCACTTGACTGGGTTCAGCCCTCGTCTCACCTGTTTCTCCCCCTCTAGGGGGGCCGGGTCTTACTGATGCAACAGAGACGATAAAATCAGTAACAGGCAGAGCTGCAGCTTTGCGCTGCTGTGAAAAATTGTTTTTTTTCTTTAATTTCATTGTTATACAAAGCATGAAACTCTTAAATCAGATCACAATATAGTTTGCTTTGGTCAGAAACTTGACAAGACTTGAGAAACATAAGAATTGCTAAGAGGAACATCTTAAGACTAGTAAGGGATTGTAAATATTTTTGGACTGTTTTAGTCTTGCCTGAGGCCAGACTTTAACTGCCCCTCTGAGGAGCTGGAACAAAACAGCAGGGGCCGAGGTTTAAAGTAGTTTACAACTGCAAACAAGTGTTTCTTAAAAAAAAAAAAAAAAAGAAAACAGCGATTCTCTTTTGTAGCTTCTGTGCTTGAACAATAGTTTGATGTCTGGCAAAGTGAGTATGAGACGTTGGAGAGTAAGAAACTGTAAGGATTGACTTGTAATAAAATACAGAGTTGTGTTTGGTTGTGATGTTAAAAAGTGCAAAACAAAATTACTTAAAAGACCATAAATATTGCGTTTAAGAACAAGTTATGAGTGTTCTCCAGCAATGATGCCTAGGCTTTGTACAAACATAGACAGGTAAACAAATATCTCTGCCATTCTTTTAAAAACTGTATGTCAGGCACATTGGTTTGGCTTCAGAAAATTTTTTATCCACATAAATCCGCCTTTGAACATGATTTTTAACATGAAAACCCATAGGGGGCATCATAGAGAAAGCTAAAATCAGGTTGCTTTAAAACCACCACAGTTTCTTGTTAGGAAATGTGGCGCCCATTTGTGTAGATGGATATGTACTACTTCTTTAATGGGGTATTAGAATATAAAGATAATAAAACACAAGACGATGTCAATTGGGAATTATGTTAAAGCAAGTATGTGGACATATTGCGTTATTTATTGCTAACTGTAATCATCATGACCTTAAATCTCCGTTTTCTCGTGTATGCACACGCAAACACAAATACGGAGTTTTCTCAACACTCCGCTTTTGTCTGTGTTTTTATAAATAATACTTTTTAGTGATATCAAATGGAGTTTTCATGTGGATGAAAGGCCAAAACGCATCAAAATGCCATTTGTTTTCCAAGACATCCGGCTACGTGTGGATTAGCGCCGAAAGTGTGTGTCTGCACTGCTTCTTGTACAGCTAGTGACATAGAAGACATTTTGTTAGGTCACAGCGGTGACTGCATTGTGCCAGAGGGAACAGAGTTGTTTGATTTTAAGAAAGGCTAACAGACTTTTATTCAGGACAACTAATTATGTTGAATCAAGTACAATCAAGATAGAGAAGTGGTGTTCTGGCAAGCTAGAAAGGGTAAAAGGTAAACCCACCAGAGCTTGAACCCAAACACTAATTTACTTCCTTCGGACATGTTCCTCTCAGACGTTACCCAGTGCTTTGCATTCCTAAATGAAACTTCTCTGGATAATGTCTGGAAATTGTCGTCACTACTGTGTAAGTACAAGAAAACCTGTGGTCCGAGGTGCCTTAGGGCAGCTAACAGAGCTACTGGTTGCCCAATAGGATTTTTTACCCAACATAAGTTAGACTTCACATAGGTTTTGAATGTTGTTGTGGATGTGTTTAATGGATTTTGTGTGATTTAGAAGCATTGTCCATCATCATAATTTATGTGAGGTTGTATAAGAAATTTAGAAGAAGTCTGTGTCTTGTTATTGCTAATGCTAATATGTTTTGTCAAAAAAAACTGAGCTTCTTCTTCATAGTTTGATTTCAATATTTTCAAAGATAGGAACAGAAAATAAAAAATAGTAAAAGTCTATGTTCTATTTACTAGGTAACTTATTTACATTTCAAAAAATAATTTAGTCCAATCAGAACTTTTACAGAGTATATCTGAGTTTTAATAATACCATGAACATAGAACCACAGGCTGTTTCAAGAGAGTGTTTGTTTCTCTTGTTCACATTCAAATAGGGACTTTGGGGAGGAATGTTCAATGGAAAAAAACCTGCTTCCAAATTGAAGATAAAAATAAAAGACAGCTCATTATCACTTTCTTGGCTAGAAAGAACATTTTGCGTTTTGTACCTTCCTTTTGTCTTTATTCAGTGTTTCTAACAAACTTCAAATGTGAGTGGAAGGATTTAGTAACTGAGGAAAAAGTAAACTGTTTCAGGGAATTTGTAGCCTAGCACTGCTTTAACCGTGCTCAGACACTACTTCTTTTAAACGATAAAACCAGTAATGTCAACGCCACCACCACCTGCTGGCAAAGCATGGACAACAGCATTTTTAGGGTTAGGGCTAGAGAATCAGTTAAGATTCAGGTTGGGTTTTTTTTTGTTATGAACGCAAAAATGGTGTAGTTCAGGATGCAGTGTCAGCTTTTTCTTTTAACTACCATACTAAGTCCTAACTTTAAAATTTTAGGTCTCGGTTTTTTGGAAACCTTATCATTTTTAGTCCACTAAAAAGTGCTATTCCTTGTGGTCTTTTTATTTTATTCTGCTTGTTTTTCAATTTGACCAGGTTTTGGTAAAAAGCTGAGCTCAGTGAGATATTTTGCCTTTTGTTGTTGTGAGAATTCAAAAAAGGAAGAAAAAAATCAGTGCTGTTGCTTTACTTCATATTAACATGCTAATTTGTAGAAAACTTGGAAACATATCTTTCCATTATTAGAATGGAACTATAAATTGCAAGAGTACCATGGCATGTGATTAGTATTCACATGAACATGATGATTGCTAAATTCATTTTAGTATTGGTGTAGGAAAAGCATTAAGTGTATCAACTGTAAATACTTCTGAGAAGAAGCTTCTAATAAATATTTTGCTCAGTCCTGCATGAGTTATCATTTTTCATTCGATCTCAAACTTTATAAATTGAATCCTATGCTTTTAGTGTTCAAAACACCACTTTAAGATCTTCACTCTATGCCAAATCACTTTATTTCTCAACCTTAGTCACTTTTTCTGTTGCCCTATGTTGGCATCGCTGAGCGCCATTGCTGAGCACTTTGGTCTGGCACCCCGGGCTGCACCGCTGATGCAATTTACCGTATTTTCCGCACTATAAGGCGCACCAGATTATAAGGCGCACCTTCAATGAATGGCCTATTTTAAAACTTTTTTTTTATATAAGGCACACCACATTATAAAGCGCATAGGATAGATGCTGCAGGAGAGGCTGGAGTTATGTTATGCATCCACTAGATGGAGCTGCACTAAAGTGAATATCAACAAAACAGTCTGACTCCGGTCAGCGAAGAGAGCCTTCTGGATGATGGTCACCCTTCTCTGTTTGCGCACAGCATGTTCGTGGAGAACATGTTGCTAAATGACCTGCAGACGACCTGATTCTGGATGGTCGGTAGGTAGATAGGTCAGTCAAACTTTATTAATAGATTACAAACCAGCGTTCTGACAACTATCCCAGGATGCACTGCGCGCTTCTTCTACGGCCGAAAATGAAGTCGGCGGCTGCTTACTGTAGTTGCTAGACCTGTTGTGGCTCAATATTGGTCCATCTATAAGGCGCACTGTCGGCTTTGAGGAAATTGAAGGTTTTTAGGTGCGCCTCATAGGTGCGGAAAATACACACTATAGTGCACACTAAACTGTATTTACAGTGTATCTTACCTGCCAACTTTATTATTAGTTTCCAACTCTTTTTGAATACACCTTTAAGGAAACTGCTTTGTTTATCTGCTGCGTTAAACAGTTTTGGTGTTTTGCTAAAATCTCAGGAAAGCTATATTGTACAGACGACTTGCAGAGATAAAAGTAGTTTATTTTTATTTCATTCTAAAAAAAACTAATTGATTGCAGTGAGGTGTTAGAACATTTTAGTTAGACTATTAAAGTTTCTGTCTGTTTCCAAGTACCTTGTGTCGACTTGGTGCGTTTTATAAAAAATATTTTTTCCACTACTGAAGATAAGGGGGGGAAATGGGCTTGTGTACTGGTGCCACTAAGGGAGCCACAGACTGATGTGAGTCATCTCTGATCTGTCTGCTGACTGAAAACACGCCATCTCCGCTCCCCCTGCCGCATCTCCTCTCTTTGCACCCCTTTGTGTCTCGGACCCCCCTCCCATCGCGTTGTTGTGGTGAGGGTCTGTCTTTGTCACTGCCTCGCTGCCTTTACTAGTGCTTATAACTTTACAAAAAAAAAGACCAGCATTACTTGTACGTCATCACAAGTCTGTGATGGGTGACGCTTTCTTTTCCTCTTTTATTACTAGTTACTTCCATTTTTTTCAGTTCGTCATTGCAGCATGCTGATGTGGGAAGTCCACCAGAGTTTTACTCGTGATGTTTCAGTTTTCCTTAAAAAGCATGATGGCGGTCAATATGAATGGGTGTCTCAATGTTCTCAATGCCAAAAAGACTTTATGTTCCCATTTTCCTTACTAAGTCTTAAAATGCATTCAGTTATGTATTAAATTTGTACATTTGGTCCTTTTTTGTTTCTATTATTAATCTTTATGGGAAACTGCCTGGAACCATTTGTTCTTTGATTTGTGGCCCTGGCAAAAGGAATGAATGTGTTTTTATGTGGTTAGCAAAATACCAGAAAGGCAGAACTCTGTGAAATCTTTTTTTATTTTATTTTTTTCTCAAAGTAATTTTTCCTTCATCCATGTTTTAAACTCAAAACACCTGAAAATATTATATTGATAGTTACATTTATAAATTTGGCCACAAACAACACTATCCAGATAAACTGAAATGAAATAAATCTGAAATACTCCATTTTCCAAAACAAGTGCTCCATAGAAACTTTATATACCCACTATGCTTCATCTGTATTGGCTGGTTTTCAGTTATCGTTTCCGATAACAATATACTCTGAAGGAGAACCTTCTGTTTCCAACTGGGGTTAACTGGATGTTAGAGAGTTGCCATGAGATGATGAAGCAATACTTCACTTAATCACTTGTAGATTTATCAATTATTTATTGTCACTATTCAGAGGAATGCATGAGTCGGATCAAACGGCTGTTCCGTAAATGTGCATCTTGCCTCTGTTGATGATGTTTGCGTAGGGAACAAAAATATCAGTCAATATTTTGGACTTATGTCGACCAAACTAACATCTAACTTCTAGAAACTAAGCTTTTTACTACTCTAATTCCTCCCACACTGGTGTAGTTCTCAAGCAGAGACAAGTCTTGTCTGAATGGGTTCACAGACTCAATATCAAAGGGTTAAATCACATAGTTTCTTTGGGAAAACCTATAGTTGTTGAAACATATTCATTCGTTTCACAATTTCAGTTTTCATTAGAGATGTGCCGATCAGGTTTTTTCTTGCCGATACCGATTCCGATCAATCATGAGGGCCGATCACTGATACCAATCACATAATTATTTTTTAATCATAAGCACTATCGGTTGCATTATGTGGAAAAAGGAACCATGAATTCACCTTAATTTAGACAAAAATGTGTTTTTAACAACTTTTTTCAAGAAAAAAACAAAACAGGCATTGTGCAAATTGTACTGCTATTAATAATACTATCTTTAACAGACTGAAAACAAATTAAGGCTCTGAAGAGACTAAATAATGCAGTCAAAATAAAACCTCTCAGCGTTGCCAAAAAATTCAAGTGTAAAACTTAACATTCAAAGGCAAATACAGGATCCATTACAATAAACAATCCAGAGTTACAGAATGAAAACTTCCTGTTAGCATGGCGGCTAGCTGATTACTGCTAGTTCTGATTGACTGTTTCTGACTGAGCGGAGTAATTATGCAGAAGAGGGAGGAGATCGATTATTTTTTCAGAGATTATCTGTCTCGTGTTTGGACAGCGAAAGTTTTAATACGTATTTAAAATGTATTTTTTTAAGTTAGATGCTGCAGCTTTAAGCAGAGGTTCGGTGTGAGAGTCACTACCAAGTGGAGCAGAAGCGGCTCCGGCTGTCAAATATTACTACCTGTAGCGGAGCAGCGGTTCAACGAGAGCAGAACCAGCGTCTTACATTGCAGCTCGAAGACTTAAATAATTTTGCGAGTTATTTGCTTAGCTTTCTGACCGTCATGCTAATCCGCGTGTTTGTAGCTGTGCGCATTACCTGCTTTCTGATCCTCCATATGTCTTTTGGTGTACGTTTTACTGCAGTGAGCCTTGATGTAGCCAAACTCCGTCAAGTATGGCCACATTGTTTTTATGTCGTATTAGCTTCGTTGTGTTGATGCATTTTGACCTCCTTCAATTTTCGGCTGCAACATGCAAACCTCCCCATTCACTCAGCGCGTTATAGTTACACATTGCTTAGTATTTGTTGCTATGCTGTTGCTCAGTGTGAAGGAAAGAGAAGACCAGCTACACAGGCAGGCTGCGAAATGAGATGCAGGTGATCGATTTGTGTAATCGGCAACAAGAGACCTTGATGGGCAATCACCGATCACACTTTTTCACAAAAATAGGACGATTTTGATTGGTGGCTGATCGATCGGCACACCTCTAGTTTTCATTGTGAAAATTCATCATTTCATATATGTGAATATGTGAATGTAATAAACCCCATGACTTCATATACACCAGAGATAAGAATTGGTCAATTTTCCCTTGACTGGCTTTGATCTACAGTGCCACATAAGGGTCATCGAAATTAAAAGGCACCAAGGAAGTAATGCTAAAATCGAAGTTGGCACAGCTTCCATTTTATGATAAATTGCTAAAATGCTAAAATGAAAGTTGGCATAGCTTAATTTTTTTTACTAAATTGTGAAAACGCTAACATAGAAGTTTGCATAACTTCTATTTTATGCTAAAATACTAAAATGGAAGCTAGCATAACTGGAAGCTAGCAATTAAAAGGGAGGTAGTATTACTTCCATTTCATGCTAAATTGCTAAAAGACTTAAATGGAAATTAGTATTATATCATAGCTTTTACATGTTGTTGACCCTTCTGGGCCAACATACTAACTGGTTATTTGCAGATTTATTTCTGAAAAATCATAAAAACCATTTGGCGGATGCTCAGTATACATAACTTATAATATTAGCATCCAACAGCGTGCTTTGATGAACAATTTCGGCACCTATCTCTGTGTAAGATAAGAAAAAGGTCCAAAACATATTTTAATTTACTCACACACAGTTTCCCACTCAAACCTGAACAAGAATTATGCTACTAAAACTGACTTGCAAGTTCAAGATGGGAAAATAAAAATCCAAGTTACAAGGATAATTTTCATTTAAATAAATGGTCTACAGTGGAAAATGGTTTATAGAAAGTCATAACTTACTGAAACTGAACAATAAGTCAAGTTTAAATTGTTGTTGGACGTGTTGGGGTACAAATGAATTCCTTAAGGTAGCTCTCACTGTATAAAAGCTGTTTCAATGTGTACGTTTGGTAAATATGTATCCAGGGATTTAGCCAGAAACAGGGTGGATCCTTAACTGGAGCAGCGATGCAACAAAGGCTGTTGAGACATGATGCATTGCTCTCAGGGCCGTTTCAATTTTTCTCACACCTTTCAGGTCCTGACATCATCAGCTCATGTCTCTTTCGTTTGCTCATGCCCACTTCTGCCTCGTCTCACACAGTCATACTCGCACTCTGGAACTCAAAAGGAAGCAGACTGTTCATGTCTCCTCTGAAAACCTATCTTTTATTTATGTGCTTTATCTATAATTCCTTTCCTGCGCCGTTGGCTCTTCTGCTAAATATAGACTTACTTCACTATTTATAGAAAAGTTACTCTCTGTATTCTGTTTTTCTGCCTTTCCTGAAAAATTTAAACTTTTCTGGAAAAATAATGCATCCCACATTCCTATGAAAAGCCATACATTCCTCTAGCAGCACACACACACACACACACACACACACACACACACACACACACACACACACACACACACACACACACACACACACACTCACTCCCACAGGCAATCTGAGTGTTCTGTAATAGGATATGAATGAGTTATGTGGGAACTTTATTGCCCTTGGCTCCAAACACATATTGGTGAATCCTAAATATTCCTGGTAAGTCTGAAAACATCCTGACAATATATATATCAGGAGGAGGAACTGCACCATTCAGGAAATAAATACAGAAAATAACAGCTGCAGTAAAACTGACCGTTTACAGTGTGAAGCTTTATGTCTTCCATAGGAGTTGTGGCACAGTCCGTGATGTATTACTTCCCAGCAAAATCACTCTTTAACAACTGTAATATAAGAGGCAATAATGTTTGTATTCAAAATATTTTTTCACCCCCTCCTGCCATCATCGGTCATTAACCGTTTATATTAGGTCCAGAGGTGATGCTACACAGTGTGTATGAAGGAGCAAAACAGAGTGTTATTGTTGCAGTTATCTGGTCTGCAGGACCTGGTAACTTGACAGGATGACAAACTGTATTATCACAGCCTCAGTCTAAGAGTAAATAATTTGGTTTTAATAGGTGCAATTAATTTGCACATCTGTGTAGAGACACTTTTAGTCTTCTCTTGTCTATGTTGCTTTTTTTTTTAAGAAACAGCCAGACCTATCTTACCTTGATATTTATTTAGCTTTTAATTTGTAGCTGTGCTAATTTTTGACCGGTCCCTGAACCTCCGTCTGATGTTTTGGTGATTGTCTCATATGTGCACCATTATGCTGTGTGAACCATTTGTTAGGTAATTAAAGGGTCTTGACACAGCTCAGAATCTGTGTGCTCTCATAACTGGCTAAGGGTTGTGTAGTTATCTTGAGTTATTTCTTTTTGAAGATAAGTAGGACAGTCTTATGTACTTTTTTTCCACAATACATTGCCAGATGTTGCTGAATGATGTGTAAAAACAGCTGGACAATTTATTTTTTCCTGTTGTTGGGGTTGGGGGAAAGTTAAGCTCAGAGACAGAGACATTATGTGCAGAGTTATTACAGAGTTTTAATTATTGGCATATATTTTTTCTATCATGGATTGCAATAAATCCAAACTATATTGTAATATTTTTGAACCTATGTTGGTAGGGTCAGAAGGTCAGATTTCTGAGTTTCCCTCCTGTTTGTTGTTGTCAGGATTCAGTGCGCTAGCAAGTTTCAGTGACAATATATTTGAAACTGATTTTTATTACCATATATATGTCACTACTTTTACTTGAATACTTCTCACGTTTGGTGTTTTGAAACAAAGGAATAGATGCCGACGATTCTCAGCTCTGTCTCTACCTCGACATTCCACAGTCTTTCCTGTGAAGTTTTCCCCCTGCGCTTTAAACCACTAATCAGCCTCTCCTCTTTTCATTCTTTTAGGCTCGTAACGTAAACACAGGGGAGCTGGCTGCTATCAAAGTCATCAAACTGGAACCGGGTGAGTTGCCTCATGTTTGCCTTGGTTTATTCCCTTTTTTGTCCCTATATTGGATGCTCCGTTTCTTTATCAACTTCTCGTTCCGGGAAGAGCGATCCTCAGTTGTTTTTTTTTTTTCCCCATATTTTTTTACTTTGATGTTCCCCACTTTCCCTTCTCTCTGTTTTAGCTATATCCATCTCCTCTTTCATTAAATAGTTGTTAGTAGCAGTAGTGTTACCATGGCAGTTAATTATCGCTGCGATGATGCCTGTGTTGACTGCAGGGGAGGACTTTGCTGTCGTCCAGCAGGAGATCTTAATGATGAAGGATTGTAAACACTCTAACATCGTTGCCTATTTTGGCAGCTATCTCCGGTAAGAGTGTGAATGTGTAGTAGTTGGTGACAGCTGTTAATAAGTTGCGTGTTTTGGTTGTAATCTGATTGTTAGACATGTAGAGTGAGTTATATGGTATGTCTTTTATTGTTTTTGTTTGTTTAGAAGGGATAAATTATGGATCAGCATGGAGTATTGTGGAGGTGGTTCTCTGCAGGATATATATCATGGTAAGATCTATATCCATGTCTTATTTTTGTATATTTGTCATTTTCTTCTGCAACTGCTTTTTCTTTTCTTCCTCTCAGTAACCGGGCCTCTGTCAGAGTCACAGATAGCCTACATGTCGCGGGAAACCCTGCAGGTAATGTTTACACTCTACACATTACAGATGTACAGCATCACTGTCGACTGCTCTGCTTCAGACAGTATGTCTGCGTTCATGCTCTTTGTTTAAGAGGATGTTACTGAGTTCAAGTATTGTTGATACTTGAGCGTTATGGACCAAAAGCCGGAATGACCAAAGCTAGTGTTAAGGTTTTAGGCAGTGGTTTTTAAACTGTTTGTCACGTGGGTTACAAAGTAGAACGTTTTGTGTTTTTTGTTTATTTTACCAAATTAGCTAATTAAGAATGTTTTAATTTAATCTACTCAACAATAAGCTAAACAGAGCGTTTCATTTTTTGTAGAAAAAATAAGTAATTCATTGTCCTTCCAAAGCATAAAAATTGTCTTGCATGTTTGCCTTATGAAATATTTGCTTTAAAATTCCTACATTTTGGGATTGTTTGCTATTTTCTTTATTTTAAATTGTTTTCTTTGGCTGGATATTAACACACGGCTGCTTTTGAACAAAGTTGCTGTGTTTGAGATCCTGTTTCTATGAAAATAAACAGAAAGCAAAGAGCATGTGATAAAAGAGTAATGTCTTATGTTGTATGTTGCATTTTCCATTTTAAGATTTCCTTTGCGCTTTTAAAAAGAGTCGTTCTGCATCGACCATATTTAGAATAAAACCCTTACTCTTTCTTAAAAACAGAAAGTATAACATGTTGATGTTAAGAAACCGTATAAAGATACATCAAATGTTGTTCTAAAACTGAAATTAATCAGCTGCCTTATTTCTATCGTCTTATTTTGGTCTCAGTTTGACATCAGTAACCTCGTCATTCCTTTCACAGGGTTTATACTACCTACACAGCAAAGGCAAAATGCACAGAGATATTAAGGTGAGCCTGAGCTAAAATCTGCTCCATGTTCTCTTAACCAGCATTTAATTAGATACTGCCTTTGTAGTTTACCTGTTTTAATCTTTAAAATATTGTGTGAATTATTTTTTAATAGAGCTTTATAGATGTCAATTAAACATTTAATGGCTAATTTCATCTCAGGTTAAGATAAAGTCAATTTTATTATTATTATACAATTTATAAAAGCATCATAGTTATAGTTGAATATTTATTTGAAACTCATAGGTAAATTTTTATGTATTGTCAGTATTTTTTGTGGAAATGAGCAGTAAGTTTTTCTTGCTACTTTGTGGTATCATTGGTCTTTTATAGGGAGCCAACATCCTCTTGACAGACAACGGCTACGTTAAACTTGGTGAGATCCGACTCTTATCTTCTGTTTTTAAAGATCAAGTGAGATCAGCTTCATTTACCGACATGGCTTTTCTTTGGCTTTTTTTTCTTAAGCCCTTTTTTTTCCTTCTTCTTCTTCCCTTAGCTGACTTTGGCGTGTCGGCCCAGATCACAGCCACTCTTGCCAAGAGAAAGTCATTCATTGGAACGCCTTACTGGTGAGTTTGATATGCGGGTATCGGTGCAGGTAGAGTGAAGTTAGGCAGTGAAGCAGCCTCTCCCTGCTGCTATGTTGGAGTCATGACTTAGTCACATTTTCATTGAAGAGTTAAACAAGGGATTTGGGGAAAAATATGCAAATTTTTGATTATAAGGAAAAAAGCTTGTACGTCTGTATCTTTCATCTTCCACCATGGGTTTCTCTCTTAATCTAGGATGGCTCCAGAGGTGGCAGCAGTGGAGAGGAAGGGGGGCTACAATCACCTGTGTGACATCTGGGCAGTGGGCATTACTGCAATAGAGCTGGCAGAACTACAGCCGCCCATGTTTGACCTGCACCCGATGAGGTAAAGCTGTGTGGGTGTGTGTGCGCGTGTGTTTGTGTGTACAAGTTAATTATTGACACACTGCAGACGTGTGTGGTCTTGTTCTGTGTGAAACAATATTAGAACATACTGAACTAAAAAAAAGTGCTGTGTTTTTTTGGTACAATTCAAGATAACTACTGTGCATAGTCCCACCAGTATCATTTGTTTCCCTCTTCGTCCCATCCAGGGCTTTGTTCTTGATGACCAAGAGTAACTTCCAGCCTCCGAAGTTGAAAGATAAACTCAAGTGGTGAGAGTCACAGACTTCTTTATCATTTTCATGTTTGTCAAAGAAGCTGTTGGCGTTTTCTTCAGAGCCCTGGCATGAGTTATTTGAGGGTCAAAAGTTTAACTCTTTCTTCTGCTCTTGTTTTTCTTCTTCTCTGGTCTTGACAAACAGGACAAATAACTTCCATCATTTTGTGAAGCTAGCTCTTACCAAGAACCCAAAGAAGAGGCCTACGGCAGAGAAACTGCTGCAGGTGAGAAATGAAACAAGATAGTTTTACTTCTTTAAAGGAAATAACCTGGAATGCTGTTTTTAAAACTTTATCATTTGCAGGTGTAGAAGAAACCTTGTCCCGTCTAAATGTCATGAAATCAAGTTTTGATGTATTTAGGTTAAAATAAAATTAAACCTAAATTTAAATTTTACATTTTTTAATTTTAAAATTTAAATATATCCTATAGCTATATCCTATAGATCACGAGGCCTGAAAAAACAACACTACATTTACTAGTTGCTTTATGAACCTATTAAATTACTGTTATACTATACTTTACGTGTGTTATTATCTTAGAAACTCCCCTTGGAAATGCTTAAAGTGCTTGAATTTAATTCTGTGAAAGACGTAAGAACGTTTTGGGTTGTTTTCACACCTGATAGTCCGGTTGACTCGGTTCGATTGGGAACCAAAATTGCAACATTCATTGCATTTTCAGTTTATGCGGTTCACTTTCACACTGCAATGTGTCAAACCATTAAAAACCTTTTTTAAACCTGTTCATCTCCTCCTTAGCCTGAGGGGGCGCTGCACCAAGAACCACTGAAGGAAACGACAAGAAAACTAGACATGATTAGAGGAACTTCCTTCTTCACAAAATGTAAACAAAAATGGAGTGGTGTCAGACTTTAGAGGTTGTAGGATTTAGCTAGATCACTAGCTAATTCTCTCACTACTGCTAAACACACACATTTGTTTTGGGTGTATTTACCCAGAACTCCCTGTGGGTGCATTCATATTAGCCCTGTTAAGTTTGGAGGTGTTTGTTTTGTTTCAGCGCCACCGCAGGCGAGGAGGTGGAACAGGTTTGTCAAAGGGTTTGGATTGTTTGATACATTGCAGTGTGAAAGCCAACCACAGCTGGAAATACAAGAAATGTTGCAGCTCCCCCCCACCCCCCAGTTGAACTGAATCTACTGGACTATCAGGTGTGCAAAAACCCTCAGCTGACTTCCGTCTCCCATCTCTCCTCCAGCACCCGTTCGTCTCCCAGCCCCTCAGCAGGACACTTGCGATCGAGCTGCTGGACAAGTCCAACAACCCCGACCACAGCACGTACAACGACTTCGATGATGACGAGCCTGAACCCGAGGTAACCTTTCACCTTCTAGGATTCCGTCTGCTTGAAAACTAAAGTGCTGCCAAGTATAAGAAGCAGATCAGTAAGGAAGTGATTGTGATTTGCTGGATTTTGCTTCTTTTCTCCTTTTTTTTTAAATATGTCCTCATGTCTCCTCAGCTGGCTACTCACTGATCCCCAGCCTTCATATCCTCTTTCCTTATGCTCTTTTTTTTCACCCTTGTTTATGTGACTCATTCTTTGCCTTTTTCTTCTTCTCCCCTGTTTCTCTATTCTTTCGTACTTTGGCACTCTTCTCTTTCCTCCGTCTTTTACCTCACTTTTCCTCTCTCCTCCATTTTTCTCCTGTTTTCCCCGCCTCCTTCCTCCCACTTAGTTTAAATACAGAGGTCATTTCCTCCCCATAAGCCCCGGTGCTCGACGCGCGCCCCGCTTTGCGGCCCGTAGGAAGGTACTCGTGTCGGCTGCAGTGGTGTCTTTCTAACACAAGCTGTCTGTTCTTTGAAAATGCTTCTGAATTCGAACCACAGCAGCAACTGAACACAGTTGAGAGTTTCCATTCTTTCCTCTGAATCCTGGTGTTGTCATGGAGTTTGGCTCTCGCATGTGACGCATTCATGGATTACCCATGCAGCTGCATAAGTACTCTGAGCGTTCATGACTTTTTTGTGCTGATTTGAGTGTCGGCTGATTGTTAACTACCTTTTCTGGTCAGTATGTTAGTTCTTTAAACGTTTTGTTACCTTATGGTTTGAGTTGATGAATTTCTTAAAGCCATACATGATTCTGGGGTCAAAATGTTTTGGTTTTTCTGGAAAGAAATTGCCACAGCCTCTCATTTATTATCAACTAACCATGGCCACATCATTGCTAAGCAAACATCTGTAATTCATCCCAGGTCTGTGAGAGTGTCAGCTGGGATGAAGATGTGGTTGATGAAGAGAGCTTCCAAAGCTTCACATAAACTGATTTCTTATAGACACAATTAGAAGAATTGTTCACTTGTCTTAAACAGTCAACTCCAACCTTTGACAGAAATCTATGCGAAATACAAAAAAAGAGTGGAAGATTTTATCCTTTGCAAAGCCAAAACTCTCGAATCGTTTTTCTCAGTTTATTGTGATGATCACGAAGCTCAGTGTATTTTTTTGGGATTTTATGTGACGATCTAACGAAAAGTGCAGTGTGCTATTGTGAAGTGAAAAGAAAAAAAGGTCTCTTAAAAACAACTTTTAAGACATTAAGAGCATTAGAGTCCTTTGAATTTGTGTTCAACCTCTATCTGTCATATTTTGTAGAAATAGTTTATTTAGGTATACATTTCTACCAGCTTTGCACATTGTTTGTGAATTTTAATTTTCAAATCTTGCCACAGATTCTCAGTTGGGTTTAGGTCTGGACTTTGACTTGACCGTACCAACACATGATTATTCTTTGATTTAAGCCAATCAGGTGTAGCATTTGCTACAATTAATGTTTAGTGTTTCTCAGTTCTTGTTGGGGGCGGGGGGACGTATCTCCAAAGCATGTTGCTGCCATCACCATATTTTACTGTGTGGCTGTTGTACTCAGTGTCAGGTGAACAGTATTTAACACGAACAGGACAAAATTAAAATTCTGTTTAGACATTGCAGCACACACCTTAATTCTATGTATAAGTCAGGTGATTTTTGGTTGCACTTGATTTTATTTGCGTTTCAGAATAAAGGGTGGCCGAATACAAATTCTCTCCATGTTTCCAGATGTATTACCATAAAAACAATATTTCTTATTTTTCTTTCCACTTAGCAATTATACTATTTTCTGTCGCTTTATCATAAAATCCCACTTAAAAGACTATGAGAGACTTTGGTTGTAATTTGACAAAGTATGACAAATTTAAATAAGTTTGTGTGATAAAGTTTTTGGATTCCCATCTTCACCCACATCTTAAAGGATGCAGATAAAAATGATACTTTAGGTTTGGAAGCCTTCTTCATCTCACATTTCCTGTTGAAGTTTCTAACCACTCTTACGGGACTTACATGAGAATGGATTTAATATTGACCAATCTTCTTGATGACTTTTATTATTTTCATTTTTGTATTGAGATCTCCAGTTCTTGATCAGGCATGGCATGAGTTTGTGGTGTGTTTAGGTTTCCTGTGAAAAAAGCATATCTACTTCCTGAAATTAAACGCTTAAGATATGATGTGAAATGAAGTAAAATTTGTGTTTTTATTTCAATTCTTGGAGGTTGGGAGGGGAAATGAACCTTAAAATTATTGATATGTTTGTATGTGGAATTGTTAAAAACAACAACAAAACAACTAAAACTTAAATTTCTTGGATTTTTAAAACTACTAAAGGTTTTGCTGCTGCTAGTGCAGAAAGGTTTGTTTTTCAGTTACTCAGTTGCTATGTTTTTGGTCTCCAGCCAAAAGCAGTGGCTACTTGTTTTTGCTGTGTCTTTGAATGCTGCGCTACAGGAAATGGCAGAAGGATTAGGCCTTTTTCTTTAAAACCAGCGGTAGACTTAAGTGCAACGTAAACTTGTACGTCATAGTTGACATTTGAACTGCTCTGCTTTTCACTTTTAGTCTCCTGTCTCGGTTCCTCATCGGATCCGCTCCACCAGCAGGAGCACGAGGGAAGGAAAGACTCTGTCCGAGATAAACTGTAAGTCACTGTAACTGTAACTGTAAGTCATTTTTCTTCTCATTTCATGTGCGTCTGCCAAACTCATATTCCCCGTCTCTCCCCATTGTCCCTTCACAGTGGGGCAGGTGAAGTTCGATCCTCTTCTGAGAAAGGAGACAGAACCTCATCACGAGCCGGTGAGTAAAGAGGCTTGGCTTTATATGTGTATGCATGTGAACGAGACTGTGTGGTTTGAATTACACCTGCATTGTTGTTCCTAACATCGTAATATGAAGCACTCATTCCTGTCACTCCACAGGGAACCATATATGAGCTGGATTTTTATCAAATACGTTACTGTCAATAGTCTCTGATCTGTCCCTTCTTGAAATTCTTTTGATTTGGTTCATGTAAGGTCAGTTGGTTCTTTAATAAGATTAGTAAGTAGAGTTGGTTGACAAGTAAGGAAAGGTAAATGAGATCAGCAAGTAAACGATATCAGTTGGTAAGTTAGTTTAGGAAAAGCGGATAATAGTAAAGGTAGTTAGTAATATTTGAAAGTGTGCATAGGTGATCAGTCAATTTACTTCATTTGTAAGCAAACTTAGTTAGTTACCTGGGTGAAAAGTGTTTTGAACATTAGCAGGAGGTTTAACCACCCAAAGTTTACTCATGTTAGTTTGGAGTCCATGTGATTTTCTTCAGTTTTGAGGAGGAACATGAAACACACCTCTATTGTTTTTAGACTCCCTGAAATGGTTGGTGCTTTTGAATTTTGCTTTTAGAAAACAAATGTTATGGGGCAGCTTCCGGACACAAGATGCTTTACTTCCACATTTTCACCTTTCACATCTACCTTTCCCTCTGTCGCCTCTGTTCTTGTTGGCTGAAATAAAATCCAACTACATTTAAGTCAACCCCCTGCCTTTCTCTTTCCTCTGTGCTTCACCCATACAGTTTATTTAAATAATAGCACTTTGTCCCCAATGCCACATTCCCTCAGATTTATTCATTTTCTTTTCGGTTTCAAATCTGTTTTCGAAACTTGTAACATATTTTGTTTTCAGCTTTTTCTTCTTCATCACAAACTTTCACCTTTCTGACGTCCATTCACTTCACTCAGCCAACCTGTTTCACAATGGAGTCGATAAACCATTACCACATTATTCTTACAATTGATAACTTCTCTATATAGACCAAATTGACAGCACAATGAATCACTGAAGCAATTTTTACATGGCACCAGTTCATAATGACCATTTAAATGCTCCAGGTAAAACAAACATGTTTCATTCATGTCTAACTACAGAAAATCCCATTTGTTCACTATACATGTATCCAGTTCAGTCCCATTTTAACACAATACAGTCAAACATCAGAGTCATAGCAGACCTTATGGTACATCAGATAAAATCATAACCCATTCCTGCTTTTTTTTTTTAGTTCTTAGTAACTTTAATAAAGAAAAGGTATAAGATTGATTTATAGATGATTAGAACCAATTGCTTTTTATCCTTATTGATTTATTAAAGGATGTGCTTACATTCTTTTTTTTAATACATATAAGATTTTGTTCCTTGATTGAATGTTATGGATTCTTTCTTTTTGGGTTTTCTGGTTATTAAATAACATCCTCCTCTATTTGTTTCCCTTCTCCTCTGTTGACTTTAATTACTCTACCTGTTCCTCCTCTGTCTTTTTAGCTTTGGTTTTTAGACTTAATCTTTTCACTCATTCATCCTCCTTCTCACCTCTGTGCCTCGTTTTCTCTCTGTTATCTATATAAGTCCAGGTTAATGTATTAACTGAGGTCTCTCTCGCTCTGTCTTGCTGACCAGTGTGATTCTGAGCCCTATCTGGACTGTGTTGAGGAGCTCTACTATACCGCGAGATCTAATCTGGTAGTACTCCCTCTGTCTCTCCCATTATTTGTCATCCGTCTATCTACATACTAGCTGGCTTTTGTTTTCTCCTCATAGTTTACACCTCTTATCTCCGCTTCCACCTCTTCGTGCGTTCCCTCTTGTTCTTCATAATCTCTTATGAAAAGAAAAGGTCTTTGTCCTTATCTTTCTAATGTTTTGCTCTCTGAGCCACTGTTGTCTCTCTTTTTGTTCACTTTCAACTGCACAATGTTTCAAATATATCTACAGTGCCTTGCAAAACTAGTCTCTCCTCTTGAACTTTTTCACATATTCATTCATGTTGCAGCCAAAAACTTCAACGCCCCCCCCTACAGTCCCCCACCCCACCTCTGATAAACGACACAAAGGTACACAAAATTATGAAGAGGAAGAAAAATAATGCAGTATTTTCAGACTTCTGCAAACAGCAAGTTTCTCAAATTGGTTTTGTCTGGGCATGCCCAGTTGTGTGCTACAACCACAGTGTTTTATGATGTGGTTGGGCTGTTCATTTTGAGGGTTACTGACTTGTGACTTGTAACAAACTAAACACGTTTCTCAGGCTGTCTTTTGACAATGACTGTCATCTTGACACCGTCTCATAAAAGCCAGACCTCTTAGCTTATCTTTGGAGAGCTTTGTTGTCATAGGTTTAGAGTAGAGATGCACCGATATGAAAGAAGCGATAGCCGATATTTACAGATATTATATCTCATTATTCTTTTGGATATTCATCCCTGACTTCACCTCTGCTACAGGTAAACTCCCCACAATCCTGTGCCATACTTTGTCATGTGACATGTTAAAAATGACTAATATCTGACAATAATATCACATATCGACCGATGTGATGTTGTCAGAATATTGTGCATATTCCTCACTTCTTCTGTATTCAGAAGGATTGAATGAAGCTCTGTGAAATGTTTTCAAAAGTTCCAGTATTGCTTCATGATTTAAGGATTTATCTGCTGTAAACCCTGGTATATTGCCACTTTGCTGTCTAATGTTCTGTAAGAAACATTTGAGGCCTTCTCAAAACAACAGAGACGTTTTTACTGGGTTTTATTTTGGGTCACTATAGTAAAGTTGGCCTGAAAACGTCTGCCACATTCTCCAAATTTTTCTTTTAAAAAAGTTTGATAATTTTTCTTCTCTATGTCAATCTGTCACAAAAAAAATCCCAGTAAGGCACATTAAATACGTTGGAAGTAATTAGTTGAAAAACTCTGTGGAAGTTCAATAAGTATGAAGATGTTTGCAAGGCTCTGGACGTCCATCCTCACGATGCTGGTCTATCTCTTCTGCTCCATCCGTGTTTCTCTCTCTTCACCTCTTTTCCGACTTTCTGCTTCACTAACTGGTGCTTCAGGTGTTACTGTCACATGATTATCACTGATGTTGTTCTCTTGTTATGCTGTATATGAAATGCACACTGTGACAAACATACAAATGTACAGAGAAAGTTTCGAGGTCCGAGTCAAACACAGAGCTGGGACGGTGAAAAGATCTTGCCTCAGTCTCATTCTGTACATGTGCTGAAACTCTTGAGTGTTTGCTGTGTTGTGCTGTTGTTTTTTTTTTCTTCAGCATATCTGATCTTTTTCTTCACAGACTCTCAATTTCTCTGTTCTAACCTGAATTTTGTTTTCTAACTTCTGACCTGCTGTAGTTCACTACAAGCACGGAACCCCTGATTTATTTTTTTCTATTATTATTTTTCAGTACCTGTTCTTTCCTGTTGCATGCTTAATTCTCTTGGTCTTGTAAAATGTTCATGCAACACAACAATGCTCTGTCTGTGGCTTTATGTAACAGATCCTAAGCCCAGCTTTTGTTTTATATTGGTCTAAGTTAATCTAAATGTGAGGCAGCTGATGCAGGTGATTTAAAACGGAGTTTAATCTGATTAATTAATGCCAGCTTCCTGATCCATCAGCACTTCCACTATCTGATATCAGAGAGTCTTACTTCTAAAACCTAGGGAGCCTAACCATAACTAGAACACTTTCAAGTAGTTTTAAGTTGGTCCTGAATCTGGACTATGGCTTTTTTTTTTTCAAATATAAGTCGACATATACAACTAAAAATAAAAATAAGTATTTTTATAAAACAATTCAAACCTTTAATCATTTCCTGTTTGGTGTCTTAAGTTAAAATAATAATTAAAAAATAGTTTAGCTTCAGATAATTAACAAAAAGGCTGGAAAATATTTCACTTTTAAATTATCTCAATTTGTCCACCGTGGGATTATTAGCAAACAGAAGTTTTGTGACCAAATACGGTTAAATTACACGAGGGGATATTTTTTCAATCTATCAAAAGAGTCACAACTTTAAGAACTTTAAGAAGAAATAAATAAATAAAAATTGGAAAACAGTTGAGATATTTTACTAGTAATGATTGTAAAACAATGTAAAGTATTAATCCCACTTTTCTGTAAACTCCTGCTGTCCATGTTTTGCATATTAAAATTTATCTTTACAGTTTAAATTACATTTTATATTTATTTTTTTATGCAGTTAATTTTGTATTTAGCAGATAATGATGAGATGATTAGTGTTAGAGGAGAAAAAATGTAGAAACCTCAGGGTTAGTGGATTGAATCTATAAAATATAACATTCCAAGGTGGCATTTATTTAGTTCCTTGTTATTCAGGAAAATTTGCTTTCATGAAGAAATGATTGCACATGATACACAGGACTACGATACTAACATAATTTAATTTTTTTTTAGGACTTGCAGCTGGAGTACGGCCACGATTCACCAAGTTTGCTGGGAGGAAACAAGTAAGTAGATGATTTTAAATTTCCAGCTTTGCTCATTTCTCCCACTGTTATACATGTTTTAGTGTTCAATCAATAGACCAGTAAAAACTATCGAGATTAGTGTGGACCATACTTTGTTCTAAAATTTATGCCGACGAAGCGTTAATTTTACAACAATTTTGTAAAAAGGCACTTATTTCTGTCTGCATCTTAAACAGAAGCCTTCTCAAGTCTGTCGAGGAGGAACTTCAGCAGAGGTGAGTCCGAGCCTTTTTCTTTTTTTTCACATCTGGTTGGACCGACGTGTTGAACTGCGAGTGTGTATTTTAACCGCATTCACTCATCAACAAATCATTTAACGGCAGGACTAACGGTGCCAATCACACGCCACTAATGCCGTCGTAATACTGACTTCAGTGCTGTCACGGCTCTCACGTTCCAGGTTCTGCTTCCTTTGTTTGTTTGTTTATTTTCTTCTTCTGCGGCTTGCTTTATGCTGTGACTGGAATATGCTGGATTTCTTAGGAGCTTCCTGCAGAGAGCATGGCTCATGCGCACACACACACACACACACACACACACACACACATGCAATGAGTCACACATATAAAGATGCAACCGACTTAATTCTACCAAATCATACTGACAAGACCTTGGAGAAATTCTTATGCGCTTAAATGATAATTGTTGTTGTCCATGTGCTTTTTGATATTCTGAGATTTTGTGAGCTTCTGGAGAAAACAGTCCCTTTGAAATATTAGCTTTTTTTATTATTATTTTTTACATTTTTAAAAATGCAGTTTTCTAGTTTGAGGCGCTATAAAGAAATGAGTGATCTCACTTTGCTGTATTATGAAGAACTGCACTTATTAGATAGTAATATTCACACTGGCATGTATATTTAAGCAGGAAAGACCAGAAATCCTTCATGCAGACACTGTTACATATCAGGACTGTCGATTTTGATGATTGATAGTTATAACAAATGTATGAAAAAAGCCAAGGAAATATTAACTGAAGCTTAAATGACTTTGTAGGCTTTAAGCTGTTATTTTGTTCCCAGATTTATTGACGGTGTAGATCTGGGTCAGTTAGAATCGTACAGGTTTTGGAGGGTTTCGTTAAAAACAAGATGAGACAAGTACTTCTGGTTGAACAGCAAAAGTAGGATTTCTGTTTGAGAACATTCAGATGTGGACAAAGTTGTTGGCACCCCTGGTAGAAGATGGGTTTAAAATATGAGGTATTTTCTTCTTTTACTGCTACAGAAACTTTTCACAGGAAAATAAAATCTTGGTGCTTCTATTGAGTGGGTAAAAATAAAGTGAATCTGTTTTTAAGATGATTTCTTTTAAGTGTACCATTAAATGTAATAATTTTTATTTACCATCCTTTTCAAGTTTACCAAAATTGCTAGGTACTTTTATGACTAGCATTTCAGAACTTTTTTCCATAAATATACTCTCAATGACCATTAGATGCTATCACCATAGCAACCAGTTGTTTGAGGAAGATGCCACAGGCAAAATGTTTTTTTTTCTCACCAAAACAAATGTAAATATAAAACAATTGTTCTGAGACTCTTAAGTTGATCCTCTAGGTTTGGTCAGATAAACACTAGACTTAGCTTTTAGGCCACAAGCTTCAGGTTAGCGTTTGAGCTTCTGCCTCACAGACTCCACCACTCTGCTCCTTCAGACTAGCTACTTCTCAGTGAAACACTGGAAAAAACGTTGTTTAATGGTTCTTAAAGTGACTTCCTGAAGGCGGAGTTTCAGAAATGGCAGGAATTTTTGAAGCGAGAGAGACCCAGAGCAAACTTTCTTTTGTCACATTTGATATTTAAAGCATTTTTTAACAACTGAAGTTACCATAACTACTTGATTGTGCTATGAAATGGCACTATGTGCCTGGATAAAATTTGATAGTAAACAGAAAAGATTAATAATCCATAACGTTTTGCCAAATCAACACAGAAGTTGTTCAGTGTGAGATTCTGCTCCAGACGTTTTATTTATTTTAAGATATGTTTTTTTCCTTTTATATATTTACCTGGGGTGCCAATGAATTTGTCAGGGTCTGTTTGGGATAAATTATCTCCAGCGATAACAATGAGGCCACAGAAAGTATTTAGTGGAGAAGTTTCGATCAGCAGAGTGAGAAAGGTTGCCGTTAAACCCGAGGGACTTGTGTATTATTCTGCTGGACTGGAATCTTTCAGTCAGATCTGCCCTGAGTTTAGATCTTAGTGTGTGAACCGAGCTTTACTCAGCTCTCCCTCCCCCTCTTCCCTTCCTCCTCCTCCTCCTGTTGTCATCTCCCATCCCTATTTGCTTGATCTTGCCCCCATTACTTCTCTCCCCCACTGCAACAAAATCTACCCCCCTTCTCCTTCCCCCACCCTCCGATCGTCCCCTCCTGTCTTCCCCTCCTCTCCCAGGGGCCATATTGCACACTTAGGGGATGATGAGGATGAGGATGATGATGGTGCAGATGATGATGAAACTCACACTCAGTAAGTTCCCGCTCAGTCTCAGAAACTGGAAGCCTTTTTCTCCTTGTCTCCACATCTTTTTCTCCTCGCAAAGACCAAAAGATGAGTTTGAGAGGGACAAGGGGGAGGAAGGCTTCTCGTCTTCTCCACAGTTTCATCCACGCGTCTCCATGCAGCACGAACCACCATCATGCCACTTGTGTGTGTGTGTGTGTGTGTGTGTGTGTGTTTTTCACACTGCATCTGCTGTCTGATGTGAAGTTTTAAAGCTACTAACAGTTAGTGTGAAGGCCTCAAATGCACTGAATTAGAAACATGTTTTAAAAACGGGTATTATTACCGTCAGGGTTTTCCACATTTCATCATAACAACCACAAACTTTATTGCGTTTCAGTTGGATCTTATGTAAAAGATCAAAGTGATGATGCATAATTGTGAAATAGAAAGCGTATGATGTATGGGTTTCAACCTTTTTTACAAATAAAATCTGACTGTAGCTATATTCAGGCAATTTTTGGTATGTCCAAAAAAAAAAAGTCCAGTATGAAATTGTGAATAAAGTCCACCTGTTTGTATCTAAACCTCAGTATAAAGTTGTTCTTTGAGAACCTGACCAATTTGTTAGACATTATTATTACTCAATGAAAAACAATGAAGACCAAGTAACCCAACAAATGTCAGGGTGAAGGTTGCAGAGACAGTATTTTCCAGTGGAGGGCACACTTTAGCTAATGTGTTAATAGAGGAGTTAATTTTTTGTTGTTGTCTCTTTAGCATTTAAACTTGATTTTATATATATTATATAATTGAAGATAAGGTATTATTGTATAACACCATAACTAAAACAGATAATTCTCGCGTTGTTCACCTGTGATGAGATTTAGTAAATCGCTTGTGTGTTTTTTCTCCGGAAAATTGACTGATGTATTGTAGGTATTCTGACTGAAATTAGCAACACTCTGCAACTATAAAATTGAAGCCATGAGTGGAAAAAAAATCACTTCCTAAAGCACAAAAACACAAATGGCTAATGAGAAATTTGATTCTGTTGAGGGAGATTTGCTACGGTTCCTGTTGTGTCATTACTACATGGTGGGTATCAACAATGCTAAAATTAGCTGTGTAGCATTGACTTCCACTCAATACTGTGTTGGTGTAGCACTTAAACATTAGCAGAACTAATGTTTATGATTAGCGACTTAGCAGCTAACATTTTAGTCAGTACCTACCAACGGTGTTAGGATATAAAACAATATCCCAACCAAAGAACACTGTTCAATCCATCATCTGACAATGTAAAGACAAAAACACCACTGTAAACCTACCAAGACATGGCTGTTCTCCTTAAATGAAAAACAAGGAGAAGCATTTTTCAGAGAAACCAAGAGGTTCAGTATGCTGTTAACAGCTGTTAACAGTTTTATCTTTGAATAGCGAGAGAAAATACCATTTTTCACAATCTGTTGAATGTGAAAAGACAAACCCCAAAAGGCCTGAGAGCGTAATTGAAAGGTTTTTCTGTGAAATATAGAATCAGGTCCGCTGAATAGAAATGCACATTTTTCAGCTAAATGTTGAAAACCAGATATCCATTTTCTTCTATTTTGAAGTTCTGCTTTTCCCCCACCCTTTTATTTGTTGTAATTTATAATCCCAATAAAATTCACTGAAGTTTGTGGCTTAAGTTTAAGGGGATGGCTTTTTTCTTTTTTTTGCAAAGTCACTATAATTTCTCTAGTAGCTTTAAAGTTTCACTCGAAGCAACATCAGACATTAGTTCAGTTTCCTTTCTTTCATATATTGTCCTTGCAAAGTTTTCTTCTTGCTGTTCTGCTCTTCGCTTGCATCACCATCTGTGTGACTCCTTGCTCCGTCTGTCTATGTTTACTCAAACTAATGTCTGTCTCCTCCTTCTCCTACAGAAAAAAAAATAAAAAATTGTAGATCTTCTATTTTTGCATCAGACCCAAAGTACTGTGGTAGGCCAAAGTGTTCCTTGTCAACAATATTATCCACCACATTTAGAAATGGATACTTTGCCCTTTGCACATTGTTGGATGTTAGGTGGTAACAAAGCTCTCACACAGTGAGCTGGGAAACACAAAGGGCATGAAGAACATGAAGCTGGAATCATTGAATTGCGGTGTCGGTGGTGGGGCATGTTGGCTCTGATTTGTCTTTTTAAAGCCTTCCGCTCATTTTTGGTGGGCTAAGATATTGCGTGTTTGGAAAATTATTCCCTCTGGTTTTGGATGTTGTGCAGCTGGAAAGACGTTTGCTCGTAATTTCTTTACATTCAGACAGTTGCAACGTGTAGCCGAGGCAACGAGGTGTTTTCACTACAGGAGGTGGCAGATAAGCATCTCAGCAGCTCAAATGACGCCTAAACTGTGATCTCTAATCCTGGAGGAGATGGGGAAAAGAGGGTTTATGGATGCAGAGCAGGACAAAAGAACAGCGAGTGAAGGAGGAATCTCTTTCGTCAATTGTAATAGGCAGATATCACATCCCAGACTCCTTTTCTGCCCAGCTTTCTACTCGGGCATAGAGATTTAAAGAGGAGCATCAAAAGGAAATGAGGTGGATTAGCAGTCCCCTCCAACAACTGATAGTGACATGTAGGACACGTTACTGTGCTACATCAAGTATTTTTAATTGAATTGAACAAATGGGTTGTGGGATGCAACTGAGCAGCAATCAAATTCCATTTGGTTCGATTTTCTTCACAAAAGAAACTGAAACATATGGTCAAGTCGGCCCAACTATATAGAAAGATTCAAATTTAGTTACCTGGATTCCAAAACACTGAAATCCACTATTATGCCAATTAGTAGCAGAACCAGGTTTGTACGTTTTATGTTAAAGAATAGGTAAAAGTTAATGGCAGAGGTGAGTACTTTGGTGGCTTCATTTACGGAAGAAACACAACTAAACAAAATTCAACAAAAAAAATAGAAGAAGAAGCTCTGAGTCAGTAGTAGCATCCATAGCATGAAAAACACAGTATATTCAGGCAGCATTAGCTCCATCTAAGAGGGTTAAACGTACTAAGTGCATCATCTGTAGAGTGAGAACACAATGTTATTGGCAGGAATACTTGAGCTGATGGCCTTCTCCTTTATATGAGCACATTCATAAAATGTGTGCCGGCTGTTATTCTCATGCTAGCTGACCCCATCCAAATACTTTTGCTGGTTGAAATGCAGAACAAGTAGCCGTGCGCCATCGTCAACATATGATCTGCATCAGATTCTGCTGATCAAAGCAGATTAGATGAGCGCTGGAGGTTTATGAAGTGGTGCCAGCTAAGCTGCATCAGACTTGCTCTGTTTTCACACATGTGGAGTAAATGAGTCCTAATGTGTTTGTTACTCTAGCAGCTTGTTGGACCTGTCTCAGTTGACCTTGTAACCTCCGCTTGTTTTGGTTTTGAACTCTGTATACACGTCAGTAGATCTCGGAGGAACAGCTCCTGAAAAATTCAGGACCAAATTGTTTGTTCTCAGCAGTTTTCGTGTGATAACACCATTTTTATTTTTTATTTTTTTGGCTTCCTGACTCGTGTATTTGTTTTCATTTCATTCACTGACACCTTCGATGATGATTTCTGGCCTTCTGTATCACTCACTATTCATTAACATGTATCTCTGTTCGGAATGGGCTGGCACGAGTCTCATTGTATGATGGCAATGGGTAAGAGTGTCACAGTTTATTTTGTATCATAATATTAACACTGATGTTAAAAGTGAAAATGTTTAACATGAGCTAATTTACTACTCTGGTAGCTAGCCTGCAGTCAGCTAGCTAACAGACAGGACTCTGATAGCTTGCTAAATAGTTTGAAACAGTGTTAGCCTTTAGGGAAGTATAGCTCTACGCTCCATAGAGCCAGGAAAAACTCTGGCTTTTTAAATTAAAAGGTCTTTAAACCACAAAAGATAGTTATACACCTTTAAAAGTCTTGAAAAATATGGACTTTGATTACAGTTAAAAAAAGTGTATAGAACAATATCCCATTGTCTAAAAATGGTGTTCTTCCTTTGCTTTTCTTCGCTTCATCTTTCTGTCCTTTCATGTCTTTCTTTTGTTTCCTTACTTATGTTCTTTACGAATGTTCTTTCCTTTCTTGTCGGTACTTTACCTCTACAAATCAGACATTTTGAAGGCACCAGGCTTTGCTACAATTTTTCTGTAAAATCGCACAGAACAAAAGTTCTGTCGCTTTGATTCTAATAATAAAAAATAATATTAGAAACAATAAAAATAGCATAACGGCATGCAGAGAAAGGGGTGCACCGATAAATTGCTACATTTGAATCAAATATTATCTTTAGCTTGTTTCCATTCAATTGCCGTGTGAATTTCTAAAATGTCGCGGGGGGGGGGGGGGGGGGGGGCGCGGCGCCCCCCCCGCGGCGGGGGGGGGGGGGGGGGGGGGGGGGTGTGGGTGGGG